>JALPQI010006326.1:0-61507 GCA_025490895.1 Thaumatotibia leucotreta
AAAGAATGGGTGACGAAAGCAGAATCTGATAAATTTAAGAACGTGACGAAAAACGAACGAGACGACCCAAGAGTATACCGAATCTAAAAGAGTTCGTCTTTAGCTTTGTAGCCTATCTTTGTTTATATACACGGTCAATGGGCTTGTCAAATTAACAAAACCTACATTATACTCTATTTTGCCCGAAGGTTGACTGATAGAGAATGCTTCATAGCATTAAGTCCGCCTTTTGTACAATAACTTTACTTTTGGCATTTAATATTAAATAAATATATAATTGGGTTTTATTTTTACAACGGAAGATCTAATCAATGCAATCAAATCGTGTCGAGCAGACAGACGGGTACAACATGAGACAGGTCAACGCTTCCCGCACTTGATAAGCTTCATGCTTATTATCCCATTAACCACATGCACTTTTGCATGCATACAACATACATGAGTGACTCGTTAACTTCAAACTCGGCTAAATCCATTTCTGACCATTTTTATGGTTTTTGTATAAAATAAAATATCAAAAATTTGTTTTTTTCACGTTTACTATGTCATGGGTTAAGTATAATTTCATTTTTGAGAAAAATATAGTTCAAATCACAGTATTTTATCAAAATCAGATAAATGCGTATGACAGTTTATTTCAAATGTAGGTGTCCATCAAAACCATTCAGCGAAAAAAGCTTGTTCAATATGAATGTTAGTTGATGTAAACTCTGTGTCAATATCTGCAGATAACACTCCATAAATCCATTATTCAAATCCATACTAAGTTTTTGCAAAGATGGATAAATTGCAATCAATAATATCAAATGAAGGTAAATGTTTTTCTATAAAAGATTAGAATAGTTCAGATGGTTTAAAAACTGAATTTGTCGACAAGATCGTTTGCTTTAATGCTTTAGCCATATAAACATAAATCTGCCTTTTTTTTCATCGAATTATCATTTTTAGGGTTCCGTAGCCAAAATGGCAAAAACGGAACCCTTATAGTTTCGCCATGGCCGTTTATACTAGAAAGCTGCAATTTGGTACATCTATACATATTAATCATGCAAACAAAGTGGTACAAACTAGAAAAATAAATTTTTCGGGTACCTCCCCAACTGGTGAAGTGGGGATGACTTTTTTATTTGATGTAATCCTATAGTGTGGGGTATCATTGAATAGGTCTCTTAAAAATAATAAGGGTCTTAAAAGAAAGTTTTTTTCTAAAGTCAATATTTTCGGACATAATCGCCCCAAAAAAAAAAAAGTGCTCTTTAACTTTTGATCCGTAGGTCTAAATATGAAAAAAAATAATGAATAGTGGGCTTATAGAGTACAATCAACAACACACCTGTAATCACAGGCAAAGTGCCAAAAATATGTAAACAGAACTTTATTGCCTGGACATAAAGGTGTGTATACATATTTCTGGCACTTTGTCTGTATTCACAGCTGTGTTGTCGATTGTACTTTCAAATAAAACTATTTCGAACGTAATTAGCCCAGCCGTTTTTGAATAACTACGGAACCCTACACTAAGCATCCCCGACATGCGCTTGGCTGGTTTTATTTTTCCATAAATCTCTAAAGTCGACACATATGTAAATTCGTCACACAAAATTACACCAATGAGGTACCTACGGAACAGCAATGGATTCCTTAACGAGTTCTCTTACTCTCTTACTTAAATGACATTGTAACTTACGGTGTTGATCTTCTTTTGACGGCGCTATAGGTTTGGTACTCCACTCGTTGTTCTCAGGGAGGTGGTTAGGTTGGATATATCTGAGTTTGAAGTTAAGCGACACACATGTAAATTCGTCACACAAAATTACACCAATGAGGTACCTACGGAACAGCAATGGATTCCTACACGAGTTCTCTTAAACTTACATTGTAACTTACGGTGTTGATCTTCTTTTGACGGCACTATAGGTTTGGTACTCCACTTGTTCTCAGGGAGTGGTGTACCAGCTGGACGTCGCGCTGCAGAGCGCGGAGACGCAGCGCGCGGGGCTCGTGTTCATATACGACATGACCGACTCCAAGTACACCAACTTCGACTACGACCTGTCGCAGAAGATCCTCACCATGCTCAAGGTCAGTGTTACGCAACGAACAAATAAAACATGGAAGCCGCACGCCATACTAAATTGCCTTTCAAAAACGGTCCTGAATTTTAGTTGACAAGTGTCACCCCCTGTCCAATGAATCACGGCAATGAATTTGAATATCAACCTACAAAAACTTAAACCGCAATTCAAAAATAATTGTGATTGGTCCATCAAAGTTTTGATTGGCGATATTCAATAAACATTTGTCAAAGATGTTGCGCCGAAATATGCGCGGTGTTACGAAAAGCGCTATGTCCTGCCCATCTTGGCACAATTGAACAATTGGTTTTGGAGTCATTTTTGAGCTGGCGTTAGACGTCCATGTTATACAGGGTGTAAGTCTAATACGGGCGAAGCTCTTAATGGGTATTAGTTTACGACATAATAAGTACATTCAAATAACTTACGCGAGTTAAGCACTCGTTGACAGCTAATTTCAAAAGCAGATGACATAACTGCCATATCAACAATAACAAATGTTCGTACCTACATTGCGGCTCCGATAATCTTAAAAAAAATCTGTGGGGTCATAATTAAGAGTCATTTTGAAAAAACCTTGTAATCCATGATCACACTAATGAATCCCATGCCTGGTTTAATTGTTCGCCCGTATTAGATTTACACACTGTATATGGTCGCAGGTGTTACGTGATGACTCAATGCTCATTTTGACTTTTGGACATATTATTATTGACTTCTGGACGTTATGTTATGTATGACCATGACCATGGGGCATAGTGTCCCGGAACGTAATTGACGACGTTTCAAAATTTTCGATGTCCCTAAATCGAAAACCATTTCGAGATATACGCATGTACGCATAATTTTTTTTCGCAATATTTTTGTTAAAAATCTTAAAAATTGTTTAAAGGTGAAGTGACGTCACATAGCTGATTCAGACCTGCCACTATAACCAAAAAAATCTTGTGGTCGGAATGTCACTGGTGTTTGGCAGTGACATTTGACACTTGTTACCGTTTTTCGTCGTTTTCTTACGTGTATGAAACATCACTTGTCGTCACAACGTCAAAAATCAGCTAAATGACATCTCATTTAGCTGATTTTTGACGTTTGTAACTTACGCTCTTTCTGCTCGAAGTAGTAATAAAAAGGGATTCTCGCACTAAAATAGCAATAAAAAAAATACGTGTATCTTTTAATATTGAGTTCTTTCAGAACAGACTAAAAACTAGGACTAAAAAATATGAAATGTTGTCAATTGTTATGTTTATACTTAGCAGCTACGAACAAATATAACATGGATGCTGCACGCCATACTAAATGGTCTCTCAAAACCGGTGAAATTTCGTTGACCAGTGTCATCCCCTCTTCAATCCATCACGCTAATAAATTTCTATATTACATGAAAACTTAAACCGCTATTTAAAAATGGTTTTATTGGTCCATCAAAGTATTGATTGGCTAATTCTTTTTCCATTTTTTCAAAGATGTTGCGCCGACATATGCGTGGTGTTAAGAAAAGCGCTATGTCCTACTATATCACATATCAGTTCAATAAAATTGTATAGTTGTTTTTGGGGGCTTTTATGAACTCGCGTTAGACGTCCATGTATAATGGCCACGGTCACGTGGTGTCGAAACTAAACCTGTATGTCCATACATGGCGGTCCATGTAGCTCTGTACCCAATAAGCGATTCGACCTTTGGCGTTAAGACCCATGATGAGACGTAATTAGCCGAGTGACAGCATTCACACAGCTACTCAGTACACAGCTGGAACCGAAAAAAAAACTGTACCTCAGCACAGTCCGTATATTAACGTACAGCTATACTAAAACATACTGTATCTTTTCAGTCGAACTTTCCTCCACCAGTTCCTTGAAGCTCCTCACCCAACTCCTTGACTTTCCTGCAGGACCCTACTGGACTACTCCCACCGGAACCGTCCTATCCCTCAAACTGAGGTTCGTTGTAGCTAATATTGAGAACTTAAATTAGCGTTTCCTTTATATTGTAACAAGTAATAAAATTAGCTCGACAGAAATGGATTTTGATATATTGGCTGTAACTAACCTCGCCATAACCATCCTTTGGAAGCCAGACTGATGTTAAATAAAAGTTTTTAATATGCTGTGTGTATATTTTTACACGTCGCCGATAATGTTATTTAAGACCAAATAAAAACATGTATAATTTAAAGTACATACATTTATTTAAATATTAAATTTAAGTATACTCTACAGCAATTTTTATTTGTCTTGTAGATAAGAAAAAAACAAACAACTAATATAAGTAGGCCTGTTAAGTTGTCGTTTTGGTGAAAATTCCTAAAATCTACAATTTTTCCTAAGATAGGTTGCAGACGACTGCTTCTTTGTTTACCAAATTACCAAAAAAACGAACTATAGTGAGGTGAAAAATGTTGTTTCGCTCGTCTACAAAGTTGTGCATCTCGTGCCTTGAAATCCTCACTATGCTCAGGGTTTTATTTTTCCGAATCATTCGCTTTACGATTCTGTCATGCACGGTTCACTAATGTTTAACCAAAACAATGTTAGCAAATATTTATTTTACAACAAACGTTTCACCAATGTAGTAAGAGGCAAAAATGTTATTCCGCAAATGTATCATTTTACAAAAACTCAATTGACAAATAATCATTAAGCGATTAATACATTAGAACAATGTATAAATAAATCAATTGTATATTTTACATGTCACCTAAAACTAAGTTTAACATATTTGTACATTCACCGAATACCTATCTCGATCATTTTCGATTTTGGGGAAAAGTTTTCTAGGTTACAATAAAAAAAAACAACCTCGAAGACTAAGGCGGGAGCAAAGCTCCCGCCTTAGTCTTCTAACCTAACCTATCCGAGTCGGATCTGCCCCGGAAGGTTTTGTTCGCTCGCTCACTGCAGATTTTGGTCAAGATTACGATGAATGTTATGTTATTATTTTTTTTAATTTGATGTCGAATATCTCGGCCATTTTTGATTTTGGGGAAAAATTTACTGGGTTGCAACAAAAAACCCACTTTGCTATACCTACTCCAACCCATTTTAGCAAACATTTTTAGGCTAATGGTAAATTTATTAGTTTACTTTGTTGTTAAATGGGTCAATCACTTTTTTTATGTCACTCGTTGCCATGGTTACGTTCTCCTGGGTCACCCTTAAATTCACAGTTTGATGGCATTAAAATTAACAAAACTTTGTGTTTTTTGACAGTTATGGGGCCCTTCCAAGGTGGGTCACCCACTAATCATGATAGTAGACAATGTAGGACACTTTCCCCTAGCAAACTATCACACTGTTGTCCCCTGGGTGATGTGACAGAATAACAACATAAAAAAAGTGATTGACCCAAATATTCTTTTGCCAAAAATACCTCTTATAAAATTATATTTTATTTGTTAATTATTTGGCTAAGATAATAAATTGTTAAAGATGTTTTTGTAGAAAAAAGGATTTGCCGAAACATAATTTTGCCAGTAGTTGGTTGCCAAGTGTAAAGGGCATAGCCGGGTTAATATGGCAAAACTGCCCTTAGCGAAAAAAAATATTTCCTTTTACTGGATTATTAACCTTTAAATATGTAGTGCTTTCACCGAAAATAAAGTCTCAAATCCTTCAGGTTAAGAAAAAAAACGCATAAAAAGAAAAAACATTTTTATTTTTTTTGGCCAAAGTACTTATACGATTTCTTTGTAATTTGGATATGTTGTAAGCAACATTAAGATCTCTTTTTAGAAAAAATAACATAATTATTTTTAGAAAAAAAAACAAAAAAAAATTAGATAACAATTTTCTAAAAAAAAAAAAAGGTACGAGATTGCGACAATTACCAAATTCGTATATTTTATGTAGAATTTAATAAACTTTAACATATTTTTTTTTCAATTTCTAAAATCGGGATTAACGATGTGAAAAATTCGAATTTGTGACATCCCATACATTATTTCAAACAAGATTTAACTTCTGCGTATTACACTGTGAAGTTGTATTCCCAACAATTCCAATGCTTTTTGAATTTGGAACGCGACTTATTGTGCTGAGTGCGGGCCTTCATGAAATCCGTGGCTGTATGCGGCTAGGGCTAAGGCATTAAGAGGATTTAAAAAAACAAAA
Organism: Thaumatotibia leucotreta; assembly: GCA_025490895.1. Lineage (NCBI taxonomy): Eukaryota > Metazoa > Arthropoda > Insecta > Lepidoptera > Tortricidae > Thaumatotibia > Thaumatotibia leucotreta. The sequence goes on from JALPQI010006326.1 coordinate 6,191, forward strand.
AGGCGGGAAGGGAGAATTATAAGAACTTTATTTTATAACTTATAACGAATGTTAACGAATATCGATTTCAAGATGTCTGTTCCTTCTTTAAATAAATATGAAGCTTTAAAAAAACTTTTTCCGAAAAAATACCACGTATAATCGTTGTATAGTTTTGCTTATGATAATATTCAATCAGATAGTGATGATGATTGTTAGCTAGTTATTTTATTGACATAGGTAATAATTTTATTTAAAGTTTATATTATTAAAAGTTATGAATTTAATATTTACAGTGTGTAATATTTAATTCAGGTTTTGTTGTAATAGGTAATGAGGTAATATGTATGTTATGTATAGGTACACTACCTTCACAAAGAGTCAATAAGGTCGTGTATACATATTATCAACAATTTAAAAAATGAGTACTTACCCCGTAGCCGTATCTATAGCCACAAAAGCAACTAATAGTGCAAAATGACACATTCTAAATTCAATACAAATATACTTAATTGTCAACTTGGTTTTGCACTACCTATACAGGGCGTCCCACGGCGATGCCACATGGAGGGAAAGTAACTTAAATTGAAATTTTGAAAATGAAATAATATGCATTAAAAAAATCCAAAAAAAATTTTGCTTTTTCTAGGCATCGAACCTACTTTAAAACAAAAAAAAAAAATCGTAATTTTATTCTGTCATTCGAAAGAATAAATAAAAAATAACAATTTTCCTTAAGAAACATAGTATCTAAAACTAAAAGAATAACCAAAAAAGTTTTGTTCAAATTTGTAAAAAAATTGTAGGTGGTTCGATTTCCGGGTGAAGCAAGTAATTTTTTGAAAAACTTTGAATGCAACTTTACTAAGTCTTAAAAATAAAATGAAGTCTTCTTTCAGCAAAATACGCTATCTATGATATTTAAGGTACTTTCCCTCCTGTATGTTGAGTAGAGAGAGTATGTCACAAATTCGAATTTTTCACATCGTTAATCCCGATTTTAGAAATTAAAAAAAATATATGTTAAAGATTATTAAATTCTACATAAAATATACGAATTTGGTAATAGGCATGATGACTGGCAAGTCAAATCAGCATCTTTTTTCGAACTGTCAAAACGATCCCCACTATGGAATAGTATGGAATTTTATATGAAATACTCAAAAGTGACGTCACGTTTGAGTAATGCCAAATGACCTACTCTTTTAAGTTCTTTTCAATTTATTAAATAGAAGTTCTGTACAAAAATTACTGCAATCTACATCTTAGTAATAATTTCTTTGTATATTATGTCGTGCATAATGTTAAATAATTTATTTTAACTACAGTCATCATCCCTATTGTCGCAATCTCGTACCAATTTTTTTTTTTTTAGAAAATTGTTATCTAATTTTTTTTTGTTTTTTTTTTTCTAAAAATATTTTTTTTATTTTTTCTAAAAAGAGATCTTAATGTTGCTTACAACATATCCAAATTACAAAGAAATCGGATAAGTACTTTGGCCAAAAAATAAAAAATAAAATTATTTCTTTTTATGCGTTTTTTTTCTTAACCTGAAGGATTTGAGACTTTATTTTCGGTGAAAGCACTACATATTTAAAGGTTAATAATCCAGTAAAAAGGAAACAATTTTTTTCGCTAAGGGCAGTTTTGCCATATTAACCCGGCTATGCCCTTTGTTAAACGATTTTTGGTCAAATGACAGGATACCGTCATGCACGCATCACGCGCACCATGTAACGACTAGCAGGCTTGCATAGCAAAAAACTATTTATTTTATTTATTTACTTTCGAAGTGGCCAAAAATTCGTTTGTAATTACAATTACACAACTCATACACATAGGCAGGGAAATTAGAAAGAAACGTTTTCATTGTTCCCTTGCCAAATTATCAAAATTGAAACCTTGTTTCATCAATCATGCCTGGCTGTTTTGGTGTTTTGTCTATGATGTACATAAACAGCGCCATCTATTATGAATATGCTGAAGCCGGGAGTGCCAAATGTAGCTTCATTTCAACATGGTTTCAGCCTGAAGTAGGTTCCCGCAATGTAGCAGGCCGGTCGTTAGACTTGCAGGTTAAGTCTTTTCAGTACAGTCGCCACCAGTGGCGACTGTACTCAAAATACTCTGTAATGTATCACAAATATCAGAACCAGTTGATTCCGGTATAAAATAATATCATATCATAAGGCAATGTAACGAAATCCTGGACCCGCGCCTGATCTGAGCAGGCCTCAAGTGTCTTGGCGTTACAGTGAATGTTCACAGTTCTGTATATATCTGATGGCGACTATACAAACAATGGCTACACACGTAAGACACGTGCAAAAAGGAATTCATGTCGATTGCTCGTTAAATATTATCAAACCGCGATTAGAATGGGATTTGAAAGTACTGTTGACACAACAGTGTACATGTCAATCTAGGATTTATTCATAGCTATATTTATATACCTATTCATAGTTTAAGTGCAGAGACTTACAGATATTAGATGAATTAATCATAGAATAGATGTAGTGAATCTATAAACAACTCTTTTCTTGGTAAATGTGAAATTTTTGTATGAACAGTACTTTCGAATCCCCTTCTGATTCCGATTTGATAGTACTCGTTTCGAACTTAATTTTTTTACACTTGTATTTTGTTGTACTATGATGGAGGTGCCTGTGACGTATGTGAACCCTAAATTAATTTCACGGAGATTGGGATGTCCACGTATGTTTATCGAGTCGTAGGTAAACAGTACAGCTATTACAAAAGTTAATATTTTACAGGCAATTACTCAACTACGAGACAATACGCAGTTTTATTAGATAAAATGAGATATGAAGCTATAGCAACGATGTACTCGTAGGTGCAGCAAATCATGTCAACCTTTGTGAGAAAGCCATTTTATCTCGTCTTTGTGGTACTTTGTACTTAAAACAAGGTCAACCGGGAAATAAAAAATAGGTCAGAAGAATACTGAGATGAGAAAGTTTTCGCAATGCAGTTGACGCTAAGAGAAAACGTTTTAAAGTTGGCGCAAATTCCTGACCCGGTCAGGGCCTGGCCTCGATGGGGAATCTTATTGGTCTCTAATAACATTTCATTCGGATGCCGCTGCAGTTCTGAAATGTTTATTTTAGAGTGCGACGTAAATGCTGAGAATTTTGGCCTTTGAACATTCTAATTTTGAGCTACTTCATAATTTACCAACGAGAATATTATTTATTAAAAATCCTTGAATCGGTTTACCGTGAGACTAGAGTGAAAAAGTTTTAGTCAGTAGGACAGGACGCAATACGACATATTATTTCCCCGGGTACATTGAATCCAGACGAAAGAGAAGGTTTGTTGAATATAATTTTGAGCGTAAATGAAGATGTTAATGAGTTTCACTCTAAGGAAGATAAAAAGCTAATACCTATGCCTACCTTAAAACGGGGTAAATAGGAATGGCATAGTAAACTGGTCTGTCAGGCCGGGACCAGCAGTCCAGATTAGAATAATTCATATGCAAAAAAAATATCGTCCCCAGATGCCACTTTATTCCCTCATAGCAGAGAGAAAAAATACATTTTGATCCCTCCTAGCAGGGAAGCAAAAGGTCCTTTTCAACAGCTGGTGTCAAAATATATTTATTTAGCTTCGGAAACCAATACTAATTTCTATTCTATTCTATTCTGAGCCTATAGTGCCCCACTGCTGGGCAAAGGCCTCCCTCCATTTTCTCCAATCTAATCTATGTCGACCTGTCTCCGGCCACTCCTTCAAAAAGGAGTCCAGCTCGTCTCGCCATCACCGACGAGGTCTGCCGCGTCTCCGATTTTTTTTTTTTTTTTTTTTTATGTTGGCACAACAAAGTGGCTCCACTCCACCTGATCGTAAGTGAAAAGTAGAGCCCAAATCGCGGCGGCAACGAACAGGAGACAAACAGTAACCTGTTAGTTGCCACCGCCTTGCTGGCCCGCTAGATGCTTCTTCACGCTTCGTTTAAAGGGTCCCAACTTATAGGTATGCGGAAACACATGTGCCGGTAAAGAATTCCACTTTTTAATAGTCCGGCATATGAAGGAATTGCCGAATTTCTTAGTACGTGTGGGAATATTTTCCACGGTGAAGGAGTGACACCGCAAACCGGCACGTGTGGTTTTATAACGGAAAGGGGAGGGCGGGATGAGGGAAAATAACTCTTCAGAACACTCACCATGGTACAGGCGATAAAAAACACTCAGAGAACCAATGTCCCTACGTAGTTGAAGGGGTTCAAGGTGCCTGGTAACCTTAGAGTCGCCTATAATACGAACTGCCCGCCGCTGCATCCTATCGAGAGCATCGAGTAGGTATTGGGCGGACCCATCCCAAAGATGAGAGCAGTACTCCACGCAAGACCGAACTTGTGTCTTATAAAGAAGACAAAGCTGGTCGGGCGTAAAGAACCGACGCACCCTATTCAGGATGCCCAGCTTTTTTGATGCCGTGGTAATTAATGACTCGATGTATTTATTTTGATTTAGATTGCAGCGTATATCCATGCCAAGCATATTCAGGCTATCTCGTAAACCAAGAGGAGTGTTCTGAAGAGTTGGAACTGGGTGGAAGGAAGACGTTTTGGTGGAGAAAGCGCACACTTGAGTCTTTTTGGCGTTGAACTCGACCAGGTTAACGGAACCCCATTTGCAAATAAGTTCCAAAACCCGATTGGAGCTCTCGGGCTGCCACTCTGTGGCTATCCTGGCCCATAGTTCACTCGGCATCCGACAGACATAACCAGCCCAGTCCCACTTCAGCTTAGCCTGCTTCCAAGTTACATCTATCTTAGTCTGGGCGCAGCGTAGTGTTCCGGATTCGGTCTTGTAATTTCACACCTAATATGCTGCGCTCCATATCTCGCTGGCAAACTCCGAGTTGAACCTTTGAGATGATGTCAACGACCAAGTCTGAGCACCGTTTTAGGTGAGGATTGGAAGTATGCATAAATCCATAAGCCTCTGCTTAAGTGAAAGTGGGAGTCCACCTTTCCTCAAGTGCTTCATGGACCAATCTCCTTCAGGCGTTTTCAGTTCGTCTTTCGACTTCCTTCTCCTGTCGCGCCAATCAATACTAAGCTAAAAGATATTTTGCGACAATATTTGACGACACTGTTACATTGATAGATTTTCAATAACTTCATAACAATTTGTGACCTATTGAAAATATATTAAATTGGCAAGTCTCATCTTCTTACTTATCGATGTAGACACAGACCGACCTAGTAGGTACTATGTACGTAGGTACTTGCCTACTAACACGGATCATTTTTCAAAAACTCTCAGTTAGATATTATTGTAATTTAACATGCCCAATTCCCATGCATAATACTCTATTTTAATTTGACCCGGTTTATTTCAATATCGTTACTAAAAACTTGGCTGTCTCCCAGTATTCGCATCGCACTTAGGCAGTCCGGTCACTGGGGAAACCCCATTGAACAGAACTCGGTAATAAATTAGTTAGTGGCGTTTACATTTTTACACGGTGATTTGTTCTTGTTATTTTGTTTTAGCTATGAAAATGATGAATTACAGAATGATTCAGGAAACGTGGGCAGGATTAACTTTATGAATTCAGTCTATTATACTAACTTATAACAGTTACTAACTTTCCGCTAATTTATAGTAATTTTGGTGGGCTAGCGTTTTCTGTGTTAGAATTAATTATTTGCGACACACATGGTCAATTGGTCACTATATATATATTTTTTGCTTAGGCCGCTCCTCTTTATTTCAGTTTCCGTTTGCGACCTCCTAGCATATAATTAGAAATATTCTCTCTATAATTAGAATAGGTACTTCTGTACAGAACCAATACGTTTCGATTTGCAGTTATATATTTTTCTCGTTTTTGTTAGGTTAGCAATGCTTGTGTTTTCAGTGTGAGGTACCTACATAGTCCGCCCTACTCTATTGACCCTTGAAGAGATATTAGGTACGCTTCTTGAGGTATAAATTCGCTTTCGCATATGGAGGCGCAGTTACTATCTTAAATGTTTGGTATGATTAAGTTTATACAACTAGAAAATGTGTATTACACATGTTATGTATATACCTTTTCTTAAATAATCACATTTAACTGTGCTCAAAGGTTGTCTGAAAGAGATCTCTTTCGCAATATGGCTTTTGAGCCTTTTTTTCTATTTTTTTGTGTGAGGTGTGAAATGTTTACTTATCACGTATATCCATATCGTAGCGCGGAGTTACGGACACTAAATTATGAGTCTGACGTAACTTCTAACTTACTAATACTACGGTGGTAGAGTGATCCAAAGGGCCTTTGCCTCCAAAACGAGAGAATACTGTCCCAGTCCTATGCCACTTCCTGTCACTTTAAGTTGACTGACACAGATCCTTCTTCACATCGGACATACTAATAATGATTAATGACTTATGGTCATTGATTTTTGGTCAGGTCATTGATCCGTAATTGATACCTACTCGTATTTAATTAAGAATGAATTATAACTGAAAACATGTCCAAAACCTAAAAAAATCAGGGCAAATTCACACCTTATTCTGTTAAAAGTAAGGTGGTTTTTCCTTCTGTAATTTGAATTGAATAGACATGTTCTTTTCGTGGACCCTTCAATTACGATATTTTTCCCTTTGTTTTGGTTGTTTGCATAGTGAAAGTTGCTCATCGTGATCGTCCCTAGTATCCTGTTCACTCCTGTGCAATTATCAAAGTTTGTAGTTGTACATTTGGATCACGTGTTCGATATAGATAAATATTGGTAGGCTGGTAGAGTCAATAATGCTGAGCAACATCCACATTTCCTAAAATGATTTTTATCAATACCTATATTACCTATCTAAGACGTGTTCCAAATGTACAAATTTTTTGAGAAATGCTCTCCTATTCCATGACCCAAAAATCACCCGATAGTATTGGACTATGCAATTTTTGCAATTTTGTAGGATGTTCAAACCAATATAAGAGCTCTTTGTTCTCCCGATAGCAATTTTCTATGGAGCACCCTCTCATTTTTGACCCCTAATTTTTGTTTATAATAATTGAAAAAAAAAAACAAATATGGTTTACTTATCAAATAACAAAATGAGAGGGTGCCTCATAGAAAATTGCAATCGGGAGAGCAAAGAGCTACTTACTTTATTGGTTCGAACATCCTACATAATTGCAAAAATAAGAAGCATCCTAATACCTAACTACCTATACCAATAGTTAAACTTACCTCTCGTACAAAAAAAAGTGTAAACAAGTTGAAACCGAAACATGAATAGAAACAATCGTAGCGCGCACAAAACACCGCGAAGTGGAGCGCGGACGTGCCCGCACCCCGCGGCTCAGCCGCCAGGGCCGCCTCGGGTGGTCGGGCACCCGTGCGACCGTAGTTTTCTAAGTTTATTGTATCGCGGCCTTAGATATAACTTAAAAGCTTTAGTGTGCTTTTTCACTTTTAGTGACAGCCAATTAGCGTGAAATTAAAAAAAAAAACCTTAATTTAAGTCAGGTTTGTAACGACAATTACCTACCTAAGCACTAAATTTCAATAAAAACTCGGTGTTGGTGTTAATTATAGAAACTATGCGATTTGTTAACCGATTCGTTGCGTGTTTCATTTTCAATAACTTATCTATAGCGGCGAACAATTTTTTCATGAATCTGCCATACATTATGATGACACGCCTCTCGTGTCATACGCCATTCGTTAAAAACATTCACGACACGCCTGGCGTGTCATCCGCACTGAAACGGTTAAGCTAAGAAACTTTTAAGAATAAGGGGGTAAAAATATACAAATAGCTAATATTAGCTTGCTGATGTTGTTGAGTTAACAAATTATTTTGTCGTTTTAGAGTTTACTTAAAAAATAATACAATAAACGAAGAACTGCGCCTGCTCAAGTTCCACTGCCTGTTCGATAGATTTGTCTCGTATGACGTAATGGCGAATACATTATATCACACCACACGATTAGGTTTAGGTACACCCAGGGCAACTGATCTTGTTGAAGCCGATCGCAGCCATATTCATTCATGGGTACCTACTCTAACATTGTGCGAGTACGAAACATAAATAAATAATTTTCAAGCATTATACTATTCCTAGAACTATTCGCCAATCAAGTATTAAGTAGAGTCACGCGAAATGAATTCGATGTTTTTTCTTTCTGTATTCAGAGAAATACTCGAATAGGCCTTGCCTTGGCGATGGCGGCCCGCACTGCAGTAATTTTTCGCTAGAGCCGCGTCATCCGGCCCTGTATCGTTTAGGTACACGGTAGACGAGTCAAATGCCCAACTCCGAGCAGTTTGATTTTAAAATTACGAATCCGACTTTACTTTGTGCAATCAACATCCTGGTACAGGTAACGCTATCACGGGGAACTAAACGGAGCGCGGCTAACTTTGTGTGTAGTGTGGCCAAATACCGAAATTGGAAAAGCGGAAAATCTGTCCATCCACCTGCCAAAACGAGGTTTCGATTTCGCCTTACACCTTACAATTTAACTAACAAAAAACTCAAACTGGAGCAAAGAGAATTTGGGAAAACCTTTTCGTTTCGAAACTGCGATTTCATACTCGAGCTAATTTAACTTCATTGTGTCGGCCGGCGGCTCCTTTTCCACCCTAAAGCTCTGTTTAATCTATTTCATGTTTTATCCTTATTGATTTTGCTTCAAACTCAGTTGGTATTGCCTGTTTTATTTGAAAATACTGGTATTAAAATAAATCAGATCCCGTTTTGGTATAGAAAATTTATTTCTGCAAAAGTTGAACTTGATGTTAGATATTACACAAATGTTGTCGCTAATTCCATTCAAACTCGTGTATTTATACAATACTTACATTTATTATCTGAAATACTTAAATCTAGTACAATATTATTAACATATCTGTATTATTTCCATTTTAAAACATTAATTTTATATCAAAATCGTCTTTATCGAAATAACAAAAGAAAATCTCTAACATTAGTTTTTTTTTAATCAGCCAGCTACTCGCGGCTTCCCGCCAATATTGTTGAGACAACAAGTTGTGTTACGATTTATCGCATGCATCTGCCAAGATGGCTGTTAACTACCTAAATCAGTTTAACATCACCATCAGTGCTGCCGTGATAAGTTTACTGTTTGTTTAAATGATATTATTCACACTTACATTTACACTCTAAGGCAGTACTGATGTCATAGAACGTTTTGTATACATATAATACCACACTGAAACTATGATCTTAATACATTAAGTGTAACATTCGGCCATCCGACTACAATACACCTCCTGGCGTATTCAGAAACATGCCGTAGGAGTGAACAAGCTGCCATCGGTGTGATACAGGCGCTGGATACAAGACGCTGCCGAAGCTGACACGTGCCTGGCGAAGCAGACTGCTGAGCCGGGCTGGCCCTGGTGGCGTGACAGCATCGCACCATTCGCGCTCGGCCAATTCAGCTGTAGAACGACTCTCAAGCCTAGAACAAAAAATTGTTTGCACGAGTACGGTGTATCTTAGAGTCCCTTACAAACCTATCTTCGCCAATAGATCGGACAACCGAATTTTCTATACGTGATCAGGTCGTGCACCACAGTGGTGTTCATTGCGACCATTTTATTTATTTAATCACAAGTATTCGTAACTATGCCAACTCACTTAAGTTTTTCAACATTTATTCATTTTCAAATAAGTAACTCTTGGTTATACTACATTGGTTTATCGCATAAATTTTACTTTGCCAAGGTCAAAGTACAGAACGTAAATTATCAATTAATACATCCATACAATACCAATATTCACGTATGTAGTCCACTTGACAACTTGCTATGGCGTACCGTACTAGCCTCGTACTTACGCCCACCTCGAGCCGTGCTGAGCGACGTCACTGCGCGCGTCGGCGCTCTCACCGCTCAGGCTCCCCTGGCAACAGGAACTTTACAAATACTGGCAGAACGAATCATCTAATCTGAAAGGAAATTACGCTTTAATAGCCATTTCATTATTTTATATACATAATAATTTAACAAAAATCATTATCATCAGTACGCTATTTATTCTGCGTTATCTGTCTATAACTGATACGTTTTTCGCTTAAATGCTAGTACTTGCATCTGCTATCACAATATTCGTGCCAACAACTTGGGACAACTCTGCACTGTAATCAAACTATATCAGCCTAAGCAATATTTCTAACTACGTGAGAAAATCATTATCATCAGTACGCTACTTATTCTGCGTTATCTGTCTATAACTGATACGTTTTCCGCTTAAATGCTAGTACTTGCATCTGCTATCACAATATTCGTGCCAACAACTTGGGACAACTCTGCACTGTAATCAAACTACACCAGCCTAAGCAATATTTCTAACTGCGTGAGAAAACTTTGTTCCTTAATCAGGCTACACCTGCCTTCACAATATTTATTCCAACAACTTGGGAAAACTGTTCCACAATCAGATTACATATCTGCCTTCAGAATATTTATACCAACAACTTGGGAAAACTGTTCCACAATCAGAGTACATATCTGCCTTCATAATATTTATACCAACAACTTGGGAAAACTGTTTCACAATCAGATTACATATCTGCCTTCAGAATATTTATACCAACAACTTGGGAAAACTGTTCCACAATCAGATTACATATCTGCCTTCAGAATATTTATACCAACAACTTGGGAAAACTGCTCCACAATCAGACTACATATCTGCCTTCAGAATATTTATACCAACAACTTGGGAAAACTGTTCCACAGTCAGATTACATATCTGCCTTCAGAATATTTATACCAACAACTTGGGAAAACTGTTCCACAATCAGATTACATATCTGCCTTCAGAATATTTATACCAACAACTTGGGAAAACTGTTCCACAATCAGACTACATATCTGCCTTCAGAATATTTATACTACTTAACAGCTTGGGAAAACTGTTTCACAATCAGGCTACATATCTGCCTTCAGAATATTTATACTAACAACTTGGGAAAACTGTTTCACAATCAGACTGCATATATGCCTTCAGAATAGGTATTTATACTAACAACTTGGGAAAACTGTTTCACAATCAGACTACATATCTGCCTTCAGAATATTTATACTAACAACTTAGGAAAACTGTTCCACAGTCAGACTACATATCTGCCTTCAGATTATTTATACCAACAACTTGGGAAAACTCTTTTTCACAATCAGACTACATATCTGCCTTCACAATATTTATACCAACAACTTGGGAAAACTCTGTTCCACAAACAGGCTACATATCTGCTTTCATAATATTTATATAAACAATTTTGGAAAACTCTGTTCCAGAATCAGGCTACACATCTGCTTTCTCAATATTTATAACAATAACTTGGGAATAGTCTGTTCCATTAGGCTACATCTGCCTTTACAATATTTATCCCAATAACCTGGGAAAACTCTGTTCCAGGATCAGGCTACACATCTGCCTTCTCAATATTTACAACAATAACTTGGGAATAGTCTGTTCCATTAGGCTACATCTGCCTTTACAATATTTATCCCAATAACTTGGGAAACTCTGTTCCAGAATCAGGCTACACATCTGTCTTCTCAATATTTACAACAATAACTTGGGAATAGACTGTTCCATAATCAGGCTACACCTGCCTTTACAATATTTATCCCAATAACTTGGGAAAACTCTGTTCCAGAATCCGACTACACATTTGCCTTCTTCTCCATATTTACAACAATAACTTGGGAATAGTCTATTCCATAATCAGGCTACATCTGCCTTTACAATATTTACAACGACTTGGGAAAACTCTGTCCCTTAATCTAGCCACACCTGTCTCGTTCTGCCCCTATTTGGCTGCAACAATTTCATTTACCGTGTATTTATTTACTCATAACATAAGATCAACTTCAACTTATAAACAGAATTAAAAGTAACAAACTGTCTCCAACTTCAGGCCATGTGGTGACGGCAGTATACATTTGTCACCACCCCAACTCTTCCCATGGGTGTCCTAAGATTCGACTAAAACTGAATTCATTATAAACTGACGGCCGTCATCATAAGGGACATATTACTGCAATCGCTAACCCGCTTGTTATGTCCAGCGTGGCGATTATGGACAGTAATCTCCTGCGTCCATACGCTTAAGTCATAGAAAAGGCCTATGTCCAGTAGTGAATTGTAATGGACTGATTATGTCCCTTCAATTAAACAGAACATCGTTTCACTGTCATTGCAGTAAGCTCATATTAAATATATGCCGAAATAAAATTACCACTTACAAACAACAATACCCAAACAATTAACTAACACATGACTAACAATAATAATTTACTACTCAGATTCTGGCTGTTCGTCACTACTAGACGAAGTCTCAACATCAGCCCTTTCTAAGCTAACCATGGTTACATTCTTTAAATAGCCACGACAATATTATAATTACCATTATGTTAACAATGTAACATCATAACTACCCTAACTATGTAACACATGTCTTGTCTAACAATTTACTACTCAGATTCTGGCTGTTCGTCGCTACTAGACGCAATCTGAACCTCAGCTCTTTCAAAGTTTCATAATTTTTACGATTTCATTAACATCGCACTTAATGATATTGGTTGGCAGACTAACATACCGTCTGGAGCACTGTTATTGTTCAAAAGTAGTTTAATTTCATCCTATGATTAAATGAGACATTTAATTATCATCGTTTTAATCCACGACATTCAAAGATATTCCACCAAACGAAATAGAAAATAAAGGAAACATAAATTCCAGTAATATTTCGTTATTATGACAAAATTATCACATTTTAAGTATCTACTTAAAATAGGTATTTCAAATTTCATAATGACTGTCCATGTAAACAACATTTTTTTTCTTTAATATTCCACAGAAGAGCGATAGATTAAGCTCGAATTTGAAATTATTCTAATGTAGTGTTGCTAACTGCAATATTTCAAAGCCCCCTTCTTTTCTACTGCCACCGATTGTTGACAGAGAATACCTAAAACATACCCTTTGAGTGCATCAGCACTGACCGGACGGACGTTCAGCGTGACAAGCAGGCGGGCAACAGCACGCTGTCTTGGTAAACGCGCTGTCTCTACAGGCGCACTATCTTCACAAGCGCGCTGTTTTCACAGGCGCGCTGTACCCTAAGGCGCGCTGCCTTCACACGCGCGCTGACTTCATAAGCGCGCTGTCTTCACAGGCGCGCTGACACCACAGGCGCGCTGACTTCACACGCGCGCTGTCTTCACACGCGCGCTGTTTTCACACGCGCGCTGACTTCACAGGCGCGCTGTCTTCACAGGCGCGCTATCTTCACACGCGCGCTGTCTTCACAGGCGCGCTGTCTTCACACGCGCGCTGTTTTCACACGCGCGCTGTCTTCACAGGCGCGCTGTCTTCACACGCGCGCTGTCTTCACAGGCGCGCTGTCTTCACACGCGCGCTGTCTTCACACGCGCGCTGTCTTCACACGCGCGCTGTCTTCACAGGCGCGCTGTCTTCACACGCGCGCTGTTTTCACACGCGCGCTGTCTTCACAGGCGCGCTGTCTTCACACGCGCGCTGTCTTCACAGGCGCGCTGTCTTCACACGCGCGCTGTTTTCACACGCGCGCTGTCTTCACACGCGCGCTGTCTTCACACGCGCGCTGTCTTCACAGGCGCGCTGTCTTCACACGCGCGCTGTTTTCACACGCGCGCTGTCTTCACAGGCGCGCTGTCTTCACACGCGCGCTGTCTTCACAGGCGCGCTGTCTTCACACGCGCGCTGTCTTCACAGGCGCGCTGTTTTCACACGCGCGCTGTTTTCACGCGCGCGCTGTCTTCACAGGCGCGCTGTCTTCACAGGCGCGCTGTCTTCACAGGCGCGCTGTTTTCACACGCGCGCTGTCTTCACAGGCGCGCTGTCTTCACAGGCGCGCTGTCTTCACAGGCGCGCTGTTTTCACACGCGCGCTGTCTTCACAGGCGCGCTGTCTTTACACGCGCGCTGTTTTTACACGCGCGCTGTCTTCACAGGCACGCTGTCTTCACACGCGCGCTGTCTTCACAGGCGCGCTGTCTTCACACGCGCGCTGTCTTCACAGGCGCGCTGTCTTCACACGCGCGCTGTCTTCACAGGCGCGCTGTCTTCACAGGCGCGCTGTCTTCACAGGCGCGCTGTCTGCACACGCGCGCTGTCTTCACACGCGCGCTGTCTTCACACGCGCGCTGTCTTCACAGGCGCGCTGTCTTCACACGCGCGCTGTTTTCACACGCGCGCTGTCTTCACAGGCGCGCTGTCTTCACAGGCGCGCTGTCTTCACAGGCGCGCTGTCTTCACAGGCGCGCTGTTTTCACACGCGCGCTGTCTTCACAGGCGCGCTGTCTTTACACGCGCGCTGTTTTTACACGCGCGCTGTCTTCACAGGCACGCTGTCTTCACACGCGCGCTGTCTTCACAGGCGCGCTGTCTTCACACGCGCGCTGTCTTCACAGGCGCGCTGTCTTCACTGGCGCGCTGACTTCACACGCGCGCTGTCTTTACACGCGCGCTGTCTTCACAGGCGCTGTGTTAAAATATATAATCATTTTCCAGAACATTTTAAAGAACTACTCATCAAAAAGTTAAGGCATAAATTGTTAAATTGGCTCTCTGAAAAACGTTTCTATAGAACCACTGAATACTTTGCCTAAGATAAATTATATCTATTGCCAATAAAGATTTATGATTTATGTACTGTCTAATCTTACGCACAACTGTGCACTTTCTGTTCTCACGCGCAATTGCGCGCTATCTGGTCTCATGTACAACTGTCGTCTAGTCTTAGACACAATTGTATTCTGATTCTGTCTAGTATTTCGCACAGTGCGCTTCATGCTGTATGTGCACATTATATTCTCACTGCCGATCGAATCGCGAGAGCACGGTATCTACCTACCTGCTACTTTCCAAATGGGTAGTAAGTAAGTACTGCAAAAAATATCAACATAAAATCATAGTTCAAATAGATGCTATCAAATCCATACTTGCATCCAAATACTAATACAACATTGTATCTATTATTTCTGCTATTAACCGTTTCGACGCCACGTCAAATTTAAAAGCCGGCACGCAGACGCCAAGACACGAACATGTTCAAACAGAATTTGAACTTTCCGCACGTGCGTGTAGGCCTATATTGCTCTGTGGACCGTGACTCATACATATAATGGTCTTTGACTGCATTATCGATATATCAGCTGTTGGCGTCCAAAACCTTTTACTTTTAAATTTCAATATTATACTGGAAAAATGGACTTTGTCAGATGAATTTCCGCAATTATTTCTTATTTTGAAATTGCTATTTTAACAAAAATATATTGATTTTTGAACACAGATACTCATGTATGACCATCATGTAAATCTGATTACACAATAGACATTAGTTAAATAAAGTATAACTCTGGCGTTCCTCCACCTGGATATTGTCTTACCCTCAAAAGGTATCTCGGGAATCCTTCTCAAGGGTAGAATGTAAGGCACATCGCTATCCCTGACTTTCGTGAATATGTCCTGCGGTTCTCCAACAGGATGCAGCATCATAGTCATAATCCAATTTAGTCTCAGTTAGCTACGTACCTACTGATTTATCAAAAAAGGTTTTGTTTTTTAGGTTTTCACTTCTCTTCATGTTCTCATTTTACATACGACTAAGAATCAAAATTAATGCATTAATAAGGCATTCAATTATTTGAACTAAAATTTTCATGCACAATTGAGTAACTATCTAACAGATTGCAGTTTATTAAAGTTCATTTTGTTCAAGCTATAAGTATATTATCAGTCTTAAAGCCATGTATATAGCTTCAACTATAGTAGTATAATACTACAATGAGCATAATATTCATATAAGTGCTTATTTGAAATTCACAATAAAACTCTTCCACTCCAATCGGTAATTTGCCCGCAATCAATTTCATGCTCTGCAAGAACACAAGCATCCGACGACTGTACGTACAGATACTATATCTACCCATTTAAAGTGGATACCTATATAATATATGACTGACAATAGTATAAATGTAAATAAAATACATATTGGTCTAGATTTTTTTCTTGTCACTAGTCATCATTATCGCCGTTAGCTATATTGCCTTTCACATCATCGTGAAACTATCGATATTCTAATGACGTACGACGCTTGCCAAAATGTGTTTAATATTTGCAAACCTGTCTTCCCGACAGTAACCAATTCCTAAAAAATATCAAGATCTCCTTAATTAAACACTCTTTATTTGTAAAAAAAAATCAAGCATGAAATGACACAAGTATGATCTTTTTGCGTTTCAGTGAATAATCAATCACTCCAAATCAAATAAGGTTCAAAATATCGTCCTCGTACAGGATTACCTTTCTTCTTTGTGGGTGTTGGTACAGCTTAGTATTAACTAAACCGTATCCCGTCTTCTGAAATGTTGTCGCTAATTCCATTCAAACTCGTGTATTTATACAATACTTACATTTATTATCTGAAATACTTAAATCTAGTACAATATTATTAACATATCTGTATTATTTCCATTTTAAAACATTAATTTTATATCAAAATCGTCTTTATCGAATTAACAAAAGAAAATCTCTAACATTAGTTTTTTTTTAATCAGCCAGCTACTCGCGGCTTCCCGCCAATATTGTTGAGACAACAAGTTGTGTTACGATTTATCGCATGCATCTGCCAAGATGGCTGTTAACTACCTAAATCAGTTTAACATCACCATCAGTGCTGCCGTGATAAGTTTACTGTTTGTTTAAATGATATTATTCACACTTACATTTACACTCTAAGGCAGTACTGATGTCATAGAACGTTTTGTATACATATAATACCACACTGAAACTATGATCTTAATACATTAAGTGTAACACATAACACATATCAGCCACAACAACATGCAACATAAAACAAGCGCTTTGTTTAACTACGTATACTAAGACTGAAGCGATGCTAAAACTAGGTGCTTCAATACTAACTCCGGTAGTCGTATTTCTGCGTTTATAATGCATGTAGCTTCAGTCCGCGGGTATAATCCCCCGTGTATTGCACTTTTATGAGTGCCCTCGTCGCGGCGCTGGTTTATGGCTTTTGTCGGAGGGTAGGATTTGACAAGTTTACGATGTTTATTGGTTTGCGAGTGACGAATACGAATGGCATTTTCGCAAGGGTCTACCTATAATTAGATCTGTAATGTACATATAATTTATTTAATATAAAATATCATGCATCACGCTGGATGCAGGTCGCATCTAACCGGTACATGTGGAGGTCCAGAGGGGAGGCCTATGTTCAACAGTGTACGTCTTATGGATGATGATGAAAATATCATGAACTGTATCGTAACATTCGTAACTATTATTGTTTGGTTTCTCTTTTCGAACTCGTCTACGTACAAATTTTGGCTCGAGCAAATAAGATTATCTGAATACTTACTCTGACGTAATAAATCATTTCATATTTACCTTTCGTTTTTCGGTGAAGGAATAATTAAATACAATCCTAGCAGTTTCATCTTAATTCAATTTGTTCTAGTTTTCGACAAGTTATAAATGTTCAGCCGTTTTAACATAACAACTGTATATTTAGTTGACTGGCCAAGTTGCCTATGTTGCACCTACACTGCTTTGCCGTCTTGGGAGTTTTGCAACTCCACGAGTTTGCAACTTGCTTAACTGAATAACTTTAGAATCTTCGCATCGCTAGCGCTACCCACTAGCCTGGGTAAAATTAATTACATGTACAATAAAGATGACTTACTTTACGTAGTTTGGTTTTTATCTTGGTCCTGTTCGTAAGTTGGTAATTAGTTCGTGCTAAAAGTTTTAGGTTAGGTGTAAAAGGTTAGGTGATGAAGTCTACGCTCCGTCCCACTCGAGCCCATATCCAAAACCCCGAAAGCTTTCAACTTGAGCTCTCTAACCGCTTTGCTTGCCTTGAGGACTTGGCATCAGTGGACGAGATCAACGACGGGCTAGTACAAACTGTCCATATGGTAGGGTCTAAATTTTTTAGACCACGCCGTAAAGATAGACCTCAAAAACTGACCGTTCAAACTTTAAACCTCATGGCTGAACGACGCTCGCTACAGCTGCAATCTTCGCATGACGCGGAGTCATATAGGCAGCTCAATAGACGCATATCCAAGTCCTTGCGACATGACGTGCGTCTCTTTAATACTAACCGTGTTAAAGAGACAATCGAGCGAAACCAAGGCTCCAAAGTGTTCGCAAAGGACAAGTCTATTGGGCAAAGCCAGCTGACAAAGCTGAAACGGGGAGATGGCAGCATAGCGTCAACAAAAGCAGAGGTTTTAGGTGAGATCGAGAGGTTCTATGGACAGTTATATACTTCGGTCGCAAAGCCCGTTGACAGTTTGGTAGGAGATCCAAGAGCCAAGCTGTCCCGACACTACACCGAGGATATCCCGGACATCAGTCTGTACGAGATTAGGATGGCCCTGAAGCAGCTTAAAAACAACAAGGCGCCGGGCGATGACGGAATCACTTCAGAGCTTCTGAGAGCGGGTGGAACACCGGTTCTTAAAGTCCTCCAGAAGCTCTTTAATTCCGTCTTGTCCGAGGGCAAAACGCCTGAAGCATGGAACCGAGGCGAGGTGGTGCTGTTTTTCAAAAAAGGTGATAACAGTCTTTTGAAGAACTATAGACCCATCACGCTTCTGAGTCATGTTTATAAACTGTTTTCAAGGGTCATCACGAACCGTCTCGAATACAGACTTGATGACTTCCAGCCTCCCGAACAAGCTGGATTCCGAAAAGGCTATAGTACCATAGACCACATACATACGCTGCGACAAGTTATACAGAAGACCGAGGAGTATAACTTGCCATTATGCTTAGCGTTTGTGGACTATGAAAAAGCCTTCGATTCGGTAGAAATATGGGCAGTGCTTGAGTCTCTTCAGCGATGCCACATTAACTATCGGTACATCGAAGTGTTGAAGTGTTTGTATAGCAACGCCACAATGTCGGTCCGAGTACAGGAGCAGACTACGAAGGCTATTCCGTTGCGAAGAGGCGTAAGGCAGGGAGATGTTATATCTCCGAAACTGTTTACTGCCGCAATGGAAGATGCCTTTAAGCTCCTGGAATGGCAAGGACTTGGCATCAATGTGAACGGCGAAAACATCACTCACCTTCGGTTTGCCGACGATATCGTAGTCATGGCAGAGTCGATGGAGGAACTCAGCAAAATGCTCAATGACCTTAACCGAGTTTCTCAACGGGTGGGCTTGAAAATGAACATGGATAAGACGAAAGTTATGTCAAATGCCAATGTTGTGCTCACCCCGGTTTCTGTTGAAAACTCGGTACTCGAAGTTGTTGACTCGTACATCTACCTAGGACAAGTAGTCCAATTAGGTAGGTCCAACTTCGAGAAAGAGGTCAACCGCCGAATCCAACTCGGTTGGGCAGCGTTCGGGAAACTACGCGATGTCTTTTCGTCCGACATACCTCAGTGCCTTAAGACGAAAGTCTACAATCAATGTGTGTTACCAGTGATGACTTACGGCGCCGAAACGTGGTCCTTCACCATCGGCCTCATCTCTAAACTCAGAGTCGCTCAAAGAGCTATGGAGAGGGCTATGCTCGGAGTTTCTCTGCGTGATCGAATCAGAAATGAGGAGATCCGTAGGCGAACTAAAGTTACTGACATAGCCCTCCGGATTAGTAAGCTGAAGTGGCAATGGGCAGGCCACATTGCACGCAGAGCAGATGGTCGATGGGGTCGAAAAGTACTCGAGTGGAGACCACGGCTAGGCAAACGCAGCGTAGGACGTCCCCCCACAAGATGGACAGACGACCTTATGAAGGTCGCCGGGACACGCTGGATGCAGGTCGCATCTAACCGGTACATGTGGAGGTCCAGAGGGGAGGCCTATGTTCAGCAGTGGACGTCTTATGGCTGAGATGATGATGATGATGATGAAAAGTTTTAGGTTGTATAATTTATATGTATACTCATGAAAACATCGTAATTTAAAAAGGTAACTGAAAGCTTTATGTTTATTAACAAACGTTTTTAATTAAATAATAAAATGTCTTAGTTTTGTTGAAGAAATACATAAATATGTATATTTGTGGGACATAGGGGAAGTCCGGGCATAGTGGACACCTTTACCTTTGAATGGACATAACAAAAAAGTTTTACAAGAAAGAAATGAAAAAAGTGCTTATAATCATTCTTTAATCTTTAACATACAAAAACAAAACAACATCAACCTCCAATGTATGTTATATTTTAAAATATTCTACAAAATGTCAAATTAGTTTTTTTATTCGCTTTGCCCAGGATACCGGGCAAAGTGAAACATGTCTCCGGGCAAAGTGAAATCGGCTCCGGTTATAGCATTGATGTTGCTTCTGGAGTTCTGAGGGTTATTTCAGGGTGACGAGATAAAAACCCATTGAGCCATCCATCACCAGCTTTCTTGGATTTGTTCCAAATTTTTGGATACTTGAAATTATTTTTCGTGGCCTAGTCGTACGATAAACTCTTAAAATCAACTCGAGGCAATACAAAAAAACTACGTTAATTTATTTTAAATAGGCTCTAGTCGGTATTTTATATACATATGCATCACTTGGAATCAAAAATATTGCCATTAAAAATTTTACCTTATACAGACAAAGTGACCACAATATCCGCTTTGCCCGATCCACTTTGCCCAACCAGTCTCTTTACGAAATATATCACGTTTAAAAAAATAACCATTGGTCCATTCTTAAAGAAATGCATTATAAACGGAAGACACTTTATTGGGGAAATCAAGCATCGACATTCAAAATTTTATATAATTACTACGACAAGATAACTGACAATGTACTCGCCTTTAAATATCGATCTTTTAATGTTTAAAACACATTGTGATTCGTCGCCGGCGCCGCGTGCAGCGATTGCTCCTGCCGATGCCTGCCACTCATTGAGAGAAGGATCCCGAACATCGTATAACCGTGTGGTACAACATGGACTATTAAATCGGGAGGACAAGGCCGAATTCACTTTGCCTGGGGTGTTCGCTTTACCCGGGTTTCCCCTATATCCAAACAACGAACATTATACCTATTCGTTCAAAAAAGACAGATCTAACTTTTATCTGATAGATAGATACCTACTGTTGACTGGGGATTGGAAAATCAGAACCTAAATATCCTTAAGTAATAATAAGTTACGTACTTATCTATAGATTCTTATAATTCGATATTTTTTTAATCCGTGCATCATTTGTTTGTAAACCCATTCGTTATGAATTTCCGCGAAATAAGCTTTCGCGGAAATCGCCGCAACACGTTCATGGGAAATTGAACGTTAATCCGGCACTCGGCGCAAGCAGCAAACGAGTATAATTCAGCGAAGTGCTTTTCAGTCAGACCTGCGTTTTAATTGTGGCGCAATTAGGGCTGCCATCTCAAAATTCGCAAAACTAGGACAAATTCAATAAAATATAAATCCCTTTTTCCGCAGACACAAAAATGCCGGTAAATACCAATGCAATGAGGTGTTTCCTCACATGAAAAGTGTCCGGTGTTTTTCCGGACACTTTGAAACTCTTCCCGGGCGACCTCCAAACAAGGACAAGCCCGCGCGGGGACAAATGGATGGATGGCGACTCTAGTTGCAATTAATATGTACAGGCAGCTTTAAATAACCTGTAGCAGCCAAGTAGCCAAATATTTATGTATGCGACCATATATTTAGTGTGGGGTTTCGAAATTTTTGTTCACTTTGACTGCTACGAAGTATTTGTCGCCGACTGTACCTTACTGTAGCTTAGGTGATCAGCAGGGTTACCTTGCTGCCTGTGAAGCTGACGGGACCTTATGCTAGGGGCTTATATTTGTGTAATGACGGATATATTTGTTCCTGAATTACGGGAGTTTCTATGAGTTCTACGTATGCTCTTATTTGAAGGGTCCACGAAAAAACATGTCCAGTGCTTAAAAAAATCAGGGCGAATTCACACCTTATTCTGTTAAAATTATGGTGGTTTTTCCTTCTGTAATTTGAATTGTCTAAACATGTTCTTTCCGTGGACCCTTCATGAAAATCAACAATGTCAATCAGGTTTTCAACAGGTAGTTTAGTTTTCGATTCATTTTAATTTAAGCGCAAAGTATTCTCTTTTGCACATAGTGTATTTTTTTATTAGAAGCTATCGCTGCTATCGTAGTCTCGTAAATGAGCGAAATTTGCTGGTACGCTAGATTTAAACCTTTGAATATTTATGAGATGAAGATCAAGGTGAGCGTAGAGAATTACTTTAAGCATATATTAAGGTAGCTGGAAAATTGCTTTGTCTGCTGTAGTTTTCTTGAATTATGTGTCGCAGGTACAAAGGAATAGTTTGAATAGCTACAATTTACTTTACCTTCGTCTACCTTAAAACGTGCGTCATGGCTCATGGACCATAGTATTCTAAAGTAGAGACGGAGCTAGACTATGGAATGAGATAATGATGTTCACCTCTCATTCCTTAGTTTAGCTCCGTCTATATTTCTTATATAAAAACTTAGGTGTCAACCAGGCCTTATTATAACCTTAATTGTCAACTTAGAAGCTGGGGACGGTCACATTTCGACGCCAAGCGCGACGAGATACTTAAAGGCCAGACCGGACCGCTTGTGGCCATTTATTACAATTCTATTATACTGCCTGAATAATATTTACTAAACTAATTTGCAAGCTTTTATTTACTTTAACCAGTGACGGGATCTGTGTGTATGTTTGTCTTGTAAGTTAGTGTTGACCCACTTCCTGTTTTCCGATTGAGCTGAAATGTAATAGATATATAATATGTAGTAAACTAAAAATGTAGGTAATTGTGTAAGATTTTATAATAAACTTCCAGTAAATGTTACTGAATTTTCAGTCAACAAATTTAAGAATTTTGTAAAGCGTAAACTTATATCTAAAGCTTATTATAGTACACAAGACTACATGAATGATAAAACACCGTGGGAGTAATTTAGGATTTAATTATTAGTTTGTTAAAGTCATGACATTCAATTACGATAATTTACGCTTGGAGACCTTGTACATCTCCAAACGTGCTTTATATAATGTTATTATTATATACCTATTCGGAGAGAAACCTTACTTCTCTATAAATTATTACTTATAAATGTTGTGACTTTTAGAGACTTTACATCTCTTGTTATTATTATTATATTTCAATTTGTTTAAAATCAATTTTATGTTTTTTTTTTTAATGCATGTTAGTTGTAAGATGTACCATCATTGTTTGAAAAAAGAATTCCCGCCAAGTTTCTTACCGGTTCTTCTTGGGTCAGCTGTTTAGGGTTCGAACCGGAAGTAGTTTTCATATCTAGACGATTCAAAAGAGTTTGTTGCTATTCCAATTTGAATAAAGAATTATTTGACTTTGACTAAACGTCCGAGCCCTTGAAACTATAATAACAATAGAAGTCACAGTAGAGTGTCAACTATTAGGTATTAGCAAGTCGAGCAATTAGAACGTTTACCTTATTGTTTCTACCTACGTAACTTTGGCGTCAATAAACAATGCAATGTTATGGCATGCGGATTAATATCAACTCGGTCTGATGATAAAGATCGAATAGGCCAGGGGAACGTGATAAATATGTAAATACAACTTTAATCGTTAGTAAAATCGACATCGGGTTTAAAGTAAATATTCAGAGAGACAAATTTCAATTTTAAGCAGTTAGTCTTCGCATTTGTATCGGAATATTTGCGTAATCTGAAATTCCTCGATTCATAGCATCTATTACATTAAAGATAAACCTATATAAAACCTAAGAAAACAATATTTGTATTAGTGTATATAATTTCACCCCTCGTATGTCTATACTCGTATTTCTTCATATTTATACCGTACCAACTGTAAAAGCTATTTTTATTTTTACGCGCCTCTTACATCCTTTGGGTGACATGTATTAAGGCAACGGCGGTACACTTTGGTACATATTTGCGAAGGAAATGTTTGTTCGTTGGATTATTTTCACAATAAGACTTTTCACGGCGAGTTATGTCATAGAATGTTTTTATTCGCCTTTCTTTACACTTTTTTTGCCTTTCATTCATTCTTCAACATGTTCTACTGTTCGTTTGCTTAATATTTACTTATAGTATGAGTGAATTAAATAAGCAATTTTGAATAAATTGGAATTTGAATAACCCCACGCCCCACACCTAATTTCAGTAGTTCTGTACAGTTTATCTCAAAATTATGCACTGTGATTTTTGAATCGTGTAGCAGGAGTGAGCACCCTGATTGGGTCTGAACGGTGTCGCTGATTTCTTGGTTGTCTCCATAGCGAAACTCGCTCAGCGTGCCCGTTCCTAATGCTTTTCCCTTCTGCTACAGTTGCTACACGACCCAAATATATATCATCCTATATAGGCATTCTGAAAACTGAATGGTGTAATAATTATAATGAAAATGACAGAAATTTGCATGTGAATGACATTGTAAAGCACAATCTACGCTTCACAAAGTTATAAAAAGTCCAAGTGTTTTCACAACACGAAACAAAACAAGTAAGTGGTCGTAGAGGGCCTGAAGTGTGAACTCGTAGCCCGGCGCTACGGCCGTAGCGGCGCCCGGCCCGCGCCCTGCCGAGTGCCGTGCCTACGTCAGTCCGGCCCGAGCGCGCCCCGCGACCGCACGTGTCGCTTATCCCTAATACGCGATTTAACGTTCAAATTGACCGACGTCATACTGCGACTATTGCGTTCAATCTACCAGTATCAGTTCGCGCGCGCAGCTAACAGGTGGAATCGTGTGTTATTATTAGTTGTTGCTGTGCAGTGCAGTGTCTGGCAGTGCTAACCGGGCTTGTGTATTGTGAACATTTCCGATCGATAGGCAACAGCTGAGGCTTATCTAAGGTAAACTGACAGTAGATAATGTTTTGGTGCAAACGTAATCATTTTTCCGCGACGCGGAATTGTCAATCAATAACATAACAAGCAACACGTTTCTTTGACATAACATAACAATAACAATCCGTGCTAAACATTGAAGCCGGTTAAGTCTTCGTTATGCATTAAGCTAGTTCTTTAAATATGTTGTTTTACACTTATTACTGCAAACATCTCAAGTAAGTAATGTCTCTATTAAAAGATATTACTTTGACGGTATTCATTATCATTATGCATTCTATGCTCCCAGCATAGACGTAATTAAAATTAGCTCCTGTTGATAATGATAGCCTACCTTTTTGGCAGAAACCGTCGCAAACGTGATACACTCTAGCTGTCCCGGGTTATTTGCCGTGTCACGCACGCCGTGTATGTGTGTCACGCTATCAGATCATCCCCCAGGCCCCGATAATATTTAAAAAAACCGGCCAAAAGCATGGCAATGCTCAGTGTAGGGTTCCGTAGTTATTCAAAAACAGCTGGACCGATTATGTTCAAAATAGTTTTATTCTAAGTATTATATGAGCTGCTAATTATTCATGATTTTTTTTTCATAATTTTTGAACTTACGGATAAAAAGTTAGAAGGGGAGGGGGGCACCATTTTTTTTTATTTTAGAGCGGTTATCTCCGAAAATATTAACTTCAGAAAAAACTTTATTTTGAGAACCTTATTCTCGGTACCCCACACTAAAAATAGAGAAAAAAAATCATCCCCACGTAACGCCTAGGGGAGGTACAGTCAAGTGCAAAAATAAGTATTGAAAGATTCCGCTCATAAATATGTTACGACGTTCTTATTACACAGAATTAGAGTGCACTGGGACATATTTTTGAACATTTTTGTGTATACCTTATTTTGTCTTTGACTGTACAAGAAAAAAAACTTCCGATTGCAAGCAGGTTCAGTTTAATATTTGCATCAAAAATATAGCGGTGTGTTTGCATTATGTCACTTCATATTACGTCTTTTACCAAAACTAAACTTAAGGAATAATTATGATGTACGCAACTATGCACAATTGCACATGCAGTTAAATATTGCTTGCAATCGGCTAGGAAATGACTCTAGAACATGCAATAAACATCTTTATTGACTGTTTGCGGCAAAGTGGCATCTTTGTCTGATAACGGCTATATATTACAGACCGCTGCCCAGCTTGTCAAATCACCGCGTATCATCCTCGAGAACTGTTATCTCGGATAGGTGTCTCTATCTATGTGTTACTCATTGCTTACAAACATTTCAAGACTTTTCTAAAGAATATTATATTACAAACAATTGTATCATCGTATTACGTATCCTTATTTATTTATTGTTGAACCTTTTATTTCACAAAAAATACAAAATTATCGTAAAAACACAAACTTAATGCTAAAAAGCATTCTCTACCAATCGACCTTCGGCCAAAGCAGATAAGCTGTGGACGATGCAACAAAAGCTTATATCCTTGTATTGTATCATGATTTCATGATGTTGATGAAACATTGTGCTCTTATACTTCATTACAACTTTAAATCTGTCTCGTTTATAACCATAAATCGTCCATGAAATAATATGAATCATTAGTACAAGTAAGTAATAGTACGTAACTCGAGTGTTTATAAGTTGTCCGAAGACGTGGGTGTATCTTGTCGTTATGTTTTGTTAAGTTTTTGCTGCTACGTCAGTTTTTTTCCAAACCGGAGTTGTTTTTTTGTGTTAAAACTATTAATCAAATTTACATTCATACCGTCAGACAATCAAGACTTAAAACCAGAAGCCATTGTTTTGTTTTATGTAGGATCGTTAGCTTTTATCAATCAGTCATCAAAACTACTAGAAGTAAACACAAAAATATTTTATTGTTCGTCGTTAACGATAAAACTTTTGCCAGCTTTAATTTGTTGTCAAATACTCGTAGAACACAAAACGTAAACAACACAAGAATATAAATATGTTACTAAAAGTGCCTGAGAGGTGGCTATCGTTGTCTATAAACGATTGATTTTATTATAGATATTCATTTGAATCTGCCCACGTTAGTAGTTACCTCAGGCTGTTACGGCATTTACGTAATGGGTGCAGACACGATCGGCCAGTAAAAAACACAATGTATGAGTAAACACTCTTATTGCCTTGAGACGTGGGCGTCCCTAGCTGACTCATGCATAATAATACATACAGCATGTAAGGACGACGATTGAAGTAGCCAAACAATGCCAAAATGTGGGAAATCTTCCGCTAATATCTCATTGTATGACGCGTGTCGGAAATTTATGGACAATACGATAATTATGTCCTTGACAATTTACAAACCGGGCAACAAACTAAAAGTACCTATGGCTGAATGAAATAAGTTCAAAATACCTTACTTTTTTTAGAAACGAATAGTTGACGACAGGAATAGTTATTTAGTTCTCCGTCTCAGTAATAATAGTAAATAGCCTATTCAATAACACTCTTGCTTTGATTGAAGATATTCGGACCATTACTGTAAGGGAATACAGACCGAGTATGATCGTCCGAATTTCCCTCAAAGTAAACAAGTAATGTTTAGAGAGTAAATTACATTCTTAGACGTCTCCTTTGGTGCTTAGGATGAAGGTGTCACGTATCATTACCACGTGACAATTGACGAGCCTTCGACACAAGAGTGTGTAAGTTTGTAATGAACCCTGGTTTTGCTTCCTTACTGTCGCTATTAATATACACGGTTCGGTGACAGTCTGGCAACGACGACGTAGCGCAATAAACGTTACATTTAAAACGACACGACAAGATTATCATAATGTATTTTATGACAATACAAAACGTATTGAAATATTAGGAAGAAGCGTAGTTACGTATATGTAATAAAAATGTATATAGTAAATAAAACAGAACCTTTGAATAATGTATAAGCTTGTGAAGAAGTTAGGAGTTTCGTTTGGCAGAGATCAATAATAAAGGCTTTGGTGGAACATACCGTACGTTGAGGTTTGAAAAACCTTACAACAACGTTAAATTTAATGAAAGTACTTCTGGTATTTTGAACATTTAAAAGTCTTAAACATCTTATTTTATATTTTAAAGACATACTGGTCTTAATCGCGTAAACTTACGTTTAATTATATCCTGACGTAGGTTTACGCAATTAAGACACGTCTTTAAAATACGAGTGATGGTCTTATTTTAGTCAGGTGAAAATGTTTAAAACCTATCTATCTATTCGGAAATGCTTTGTAATGGAATATAAGAGGTTGAGAAAAGTGGCCTGTTGTAAACAATATGATTCAAACATTTTTCAGAGTAGCGCTGACGCATGAATTTCAACTTTCAAGCATGGAATATGAACGTTAACTTTCGGTAGTAAAATGCACGTCGTAAACTTCTCGGTGAAATGTCACGAGCATGTGACGGTAACAATAGATTGGCAACTCACATTCAGACTAATAAATCTCTGCTAGTGATGTCTATTTAGCTATTTTTTGTCTACTAAGAAATCAGAAATCAAACTAGGTTGAAATTTCGGATCAGTAATATATGGAATTCGTACTTTGGTTAACTCAAAATGGCAAACAACTGATATGATCACGAGGTTAAAACTTCTATTTTGGAATTAACAATGGTTTCACTTTTTGTCAATAACTAAAATGGCTATAGCAAAGTCCAATGCGCGCGTTTCTGTGGCTAAAGGTGCATTTTGACCAAACGAGCATTCGCTCATTCTATCCCCCACTCTACGAAATTCGTTCGTTACACAAAACGTGTATCGTCGAAATTCGTTGATTTCGTAGAGTGGGGGATTACAATGAGCGAATGCTCTTTTGGTCTAAATCCAGAATTGGTTAATTAGACTTAGCCAATTAAAATGAAGAACACGTCCTATTGACTTTCTTTTGTTTACCAGCATTTTCATTGATCACATCTCTAATCCCAAATCGCATGTTCAGCGGGTGTTCACTGTTCAGTCGGACAGCCACGCAAGTGTGAAGCCCGCTAAGTGGATTACGATTGTGCAACTTGCATGTATCTGTTGTTGGTATTGCGTCACGTCAGCGCTATCGATCGATGGCGGTGCGCGTGACGCCCCAGAATACGCACAATTATGAAATCTAAATACTATTTTCAGGTTTCAGTGTAGTCAGAAAATGTGAATATCGCAAGTACAGCAATATCGCAGTACGTTATTGCAGACGCCGCGAAAACAATCGCTGTGTACTACCGCGAGGCCGAATAGAGATACAAAG
The DNA here is from genome assembly GCA_025490895.1 of Thaumatotibia leucotreta. Lineage (NCBI taxonomy): Eukaryota > Metazoa > Arthropoda > Insecta > Lepidoptera > Tortricidae > Thaumatotibia > Thaumatotibia leucotreta. Next base: position 35,302 of record JALPQI010006326.1, read on the forward strand.
TCTGCTAAGTTTGGTTTCCAGGTTAAGCAAAGTATAGTGCTTTTCTAAAATTGTAATGAATTAAAAAATCGGAAGTCAATTTCATAGTTACACATACAAATAAGTCAAATAACGAAATGCATATACAACACTTAAAAGGTACACATATATTTGTTTTAAACCATTTGATGTAATCTTTTACCCGGTGACATTAGTTCTATGATTTTTTTACGGTGTAATACCAAGATGTTCTGTCACTTTGCAGTCCTAGGACTGCTAAGTAGTCAGGAAATGCCGTAACATAGGTAGCAAGTTCAATCATCGAACCAGCGACATAGCACCTATTTCCTGGTTCAATTTGACGTAGGTACGTAATGGCAATTTTTCATTGCAAGTTTGAGAAAATATGTTTAGTTAAAGAGTAGTGTAATAGGGTTAAATCAAAAATATAACACAATTATGTTCATTAGTCGAGTATTCATTCGATTTATTCAAAATTGAAGACAATAATATGTTAATTAATTAAATAATATGTACACTAATTTATAACAATCTAATTACCAAACATATTAAGGGTTTTGTTATCAATTAGGCGGAAAGGCATTTGTAATGAATAATTACTCGTTATTACACGTCTCCTGAAAAAAGGATAAAATTACGAAAATTAGAAAGGGATTTAGAAATTCTTGGAGTGGGATATTGGTAAACCGTTCATCTTACATAAATTATCCATCATTCCCAGTTATATTTTATTTATAGAAACCAAGCAACAAAAATAATAAAAATATTCATCAATTGAGAGCTTTTTACGATCGTAAAAAGGTTATTACCATTTTCCTTGAAAGCAATGACAACATTTCTCGAGAAAACGAAGGAAGCCGCTTCATTAATCGATACCTGTTCGTACCCCTACAGAGTACAATCTATCTACAGCTATAGTAATGGGTATCACATCACCCAGCTATTTGCCAAACTGTGGTTCCGGACTTATTGTTTTATGTGCTATTAATCACAGCCACTGAACCAAAGCCAGAAAGCTGTATAATCATAGGACGAAGAAAGTACCGCGCTTCACAGCAGGTTGTCGCGTATTTCGCAAATCACGCAGCCGTTAATTTGTGCCTTTATGAATATCAAAGCGTTGGCGAAATTCTTAACAATATGCCCGAGCGACGCGTCGCTCGGAGAGCTGGCCGGAATTTATGGTCTCACGGAACTCATGGAAAGAATAGCTAATTGCGTTAGTCATTGGTTAATTTTGACCGGGCTTTAGGATATTGAGAGTGGAAATTTCAATCGCTGTAACAAAGTATTGAATTCATACAGGTCAACCTGTTATCGGTATTGTTCACTTACCAAATTATACAGCTAGAGTTAATTCGGGGTCATATTGATGAACTTTTAAGCTGGCAACTTATACCCGAATCGCCATCGCCACATCGACCACATTTGGGCACTTGGGTGACTAAAACCTCGGAGTTTGTATGGAGGTGCTATTTTTTTTTCTTGAATTGGATGTTAATCCCATGTCCCGTAATATAAGTTTATCAACATTGATCACCAAATTTACGTAAATAGGTACTGTAAATCTAAATATTTAGTCTCTAAGAATTGGCCGGTGAATAGAAAAAAAAACAGTTATTCATCAGCATAGTTTTTTTAATGAAATTAACACAACTGGAGGTCTATTTCTAATGACTTCCAGTAGTATTAATGACGGAGAATGTTTTATAAGTAATAGTTGACATAGAATATGACGAAGACGATACATTTTCTCCACGGACTATTAATGTAATGATTTGCTAATCGGTGACGTCATGTATTGAATAAAGTCAATATTGTAGACGCATGACCTTATTAGACAATTGAGCTGTCCACTTAATGTCGGATAAGTATGGCCAAGAACTCTAGAAGTTGTCATGACAAGTCAAAAGGTTTATGAAGTTCGTATCCCCAAAGCGCTTATGTCGTTTGGAAGTACACACAGGAGTGGGCGATATGTGGATTGTGGACATTATGTTAATACATTATAATGTTGGTTCGGTTCGCGATCTCGTAGAAATAGTTGTCGAAGCGATGTGAAATGCGTGTGTGGGTGTAAACTAGTCTTAGACCATGAGTCGAACCGACGGACCCTGCACATTTGCTACGTCGTTGTAAACCGTATAAAGTATTTATTTGTTTTGTCACCTGTCCTTGCCTCGTTACAAGCACTAGTTTTAATACAGTAGTCAAGCAGTCAAGTCGACAGTTGCAGGGGCAAGGGCGCTTGGCCATCTGACAGACTCCATGTTTCATATTTCCTCGTCATTTTCGCCAAATTCTCAGTTGAAGGTAGCGGTACGTTAGTCGAACTTGAATTATGTGTAGACCACTGATAATTTAAGTTGTGATGGTATAAAATTATCGCTAAATGCCTCATGGATTTTCTTTCTCAAGAGCAAGGTCACAGCGCCAAAGGGGCGCCTTAAGTCTGCGAAACAGCATAATTAGCTCTGGTAGAATAAGGTTATATGTGTCCGCAACGTTCTAATATTACTACTCCTTTTTCAATATAAAGACTGTCCACGTAAAAAAGTGGTCGAGATAAAATTCTTAAAAAAAATAAATAAAAGAAAAATGAAATCTGTCACTGTGACAGTTAGAAAGCGGGATATATAAGGTTTATTTTGGGACTACTTTCGATTTTAAAAATAATAACTATAATGAAATGGCCTCTAGCCAACTGGACAAGCGCAAAAGTATTTTGTACACTTACAATGAAAATACTGATATGTCGCAAGCTAAGCTAGCTAAATTATTATCCGTTCCTAAATCTACAGACCAAAAGGTATTGGCTAATTATCGTTCGAGGTTGACGGTCGAAAGGAAGAAAGGTTCGCGTAGAAAACACGGTTCCATGGATAAAAAAAAGGCAAGGAAAGTCATTGAGCACTTTAAGAAGAACCCAACACTGTCCATTTGAGACGTCGCCAGGAAATGTGAGTTATCGAAGTCGTACGTCCGGAAGATAAAACAAAAAGCAGGTTTACACTCATATAAAGCTTCTAGCGTTACAAATCGCAATGCTACTAAACAAAAAATATGTAAAACTCGAGCCCGAAAGTTGTATATAAATTATTTAACGAAATTTGATTGCATTTTGATGGACGATGAGACCTACGTCAAGGCAGATTTCAAGCAGTTGCCAGGGTTACAGTTTTAAAACCAAATAAACTAGAAGGTATTGATGATAAATTTCCAACAAAAAAAATAGACAAGTTTGCAAAAAAAAATTAGTGTGGCAAGCCATATGTACATGTGGTAAAAAAAGCAAATCTTTCGTTACAACTGGCACGGTTAACCAAGTCGTTTACATTAAGGAGTGTTTAAAAAAACGTTTATTGCCGTTCATAAGAAGCCATGCCTAGTCAGTCATATTTTGGCCTGATTTAGCCACTTCCCATTACGCGGAATCGGTTTTGACATGGTATGACGAAAATAATATCTCTGCTGTACCGAAATCTGCAAATCCTCCAAACTGCCCAGAACTCCGAAATGTAGTGAAATTCTGGGCAATAATGATAAGAAAGCTAAAAAGAAGTCAGAAAATTGCTACTGATGTACAACAATTCAAAAAATATTGGAATACAACATGTAAAACAATCACCGAAACCGATGTACAAAGATTGATGGAAGGAGTAAGAAGAAAAGTCAGGGCATTTTATTAGTCTTAATGTGTTGCACAAGTCTTGTATTATATTTTAAAGAACGTGAATTATACTATTATATAAATATATAATTAATTGGTTTTTGTTATTTTTTTCATCTTATTTGTCATTATAACGTCGACCACTTTTTTACGTGGACAGTCTTTAAATAACAGACATATTTAGGGCTCTAGGGCTGCTACGTGTCGCATCTAGATTCCACAGAGGAAAGCGGGCCAATCCTTAAAGAACATAAGACACTTGACTTGACTGATCGCTCGTAATAAGGCCCGCTTTAGTTCTCTATAATTAATATTGGGTCATATATCCTTTTCTTGTTAAACGGTGCACGTTCCTATATGTAGAAACAATTTCGACGCAGTTGACGAACGTAGGTACGATTTACCAAAAGTATATACCAGAGGCTATTTTACTTCGAAGCGCACATAAATATCAGACACGACCTTACTTCTAAAGCTCAAATATTAGGTAAATATTTTCTTTCGTTTGACGATGAGATTACTTACAGGTAGCCGTTATACAGGTAAAAGATTGGTTGGTACGGGCCAACCAATGTTTATACAGGAGGGATTACTTTTCCCACGTAGCAACTCTGTTTCATTTGCCTTCCGTGATCCCCACACTTTCGGGATATCATGCATTAATCCTTAGTTTTATGCAAAAATCATGTTTTTCGTTTCCTCCCTTGCCACGTGAAAAATAAAAGCTGTTTCAAATCTTTAAAAAGGTTTTCTGAAGCTAACCAAATAAATTTAATACTCGAGAAAGAGTTCCCGGATTAATCCAGTAGGTCTATCAATTCAGCAATTTCAGCTGTTAGAGGTCGAACGCGAATTGAAAATTGGGTTACGAATTCGATCTCAAACTGGGGACCTAATTCACGATGTCACCGAAGCTATCAGGATTACGAGATTGCATTCCATTTCATACAATGTCAGTCACGGTGGAGGCGGGTCGATCGTTACCACATGCGAGTGAAGGTAGCTGAAACGTTGGTCCCGAATAAATAAAATTCGTTATTGTTTACCATTGGGACTACTCACGAATTATAGATCCTATATTGCATAATTAAAACAGTCTCCACGAGTCATTGTCTTAACCAATATCTCATGATCATGAAGTGCATTTAGACTTGTTTTTTGGTAAAGTAGTAAACTACTTAATAGCTACCTACCAGATATCTACTGCCAGTTGTCTAGAATAGTTCTGTTAATGATTAGAATTTTCCACTAGATACATTATTACCAATGCGCTATTTGTTTGTTTTCAAATTGTATCTTTTGCGCAGTTTGAAGAAGGACTCACGTAAATCGGAATCTCGAGTCAACCATTCCTTATTCATTAATAGTTTCTTGGTAGTTCATTTGCATTTATATTATTGACGGTTGATTGAGACTCACTGTTTCGCGCGATCAATTAAGATTTCACTCATTAGCTGTAGCAGTAGTCGATGCAAAAGTAACAAAATATGTTTACGCGAAGGCAACGACACCAATTAAGGCCAATTTTATTCACAATAATAAATACGAGTTGCTACATTTTTGTTATAATCTGAGATTAAGCTGCTTAATTTTATCCATATTTGGTTTGGTTGTGTGTGTTGCGACAATTAGAACATTACATTTTTAACAAGACAAACAAGGCCACATCTATTTATTTATCTGTTAAATAACAGAATAAATACCTAATTGCGTTGCGTCATTGAAAGCCGCTGCGTTACTTATCTCAGTAACCGCATCCTTGTTTTTGATCAATCCGGAGCAAGGTGACTGATGATGGTACTAGGATTAGATTGAAATCGTATTGTTCAGAACGTCCCGTTTCCGCTTACACAGCTTATGTTTAATTTTATTTTAGTTTTTGTTTGAAATCTTTTCTAGCGCTGAATTTAGTTCCAGGAAATTGCATTGATAGTTTAAAGAGGGAAGTCAACAATAACAATATTACGTTGATGTTTACATCCGGTCACGCATTTACGCCAAATTTTCCTGTTGGCCCATTTTGCGTGTTAGTTTTTAGAATGGCATCGTAACGTAAACAACCTTATCTTATACTCGGAACCGCGTCAATGATCATTGATGAATTTATTTACCTATAGGTCATTCTAGGTGGATTTTAAGAATGAAGATAAAGTATGTGGATCCGATGGAGTGTTAGTACCTTTTACTATATAAGTCTAGCGACGCGAAGTACCTGGGTGTTTACGAGCATAGTTGCGGTTGTTTTGTGCCTATAGATAAACAAACAGACCACTCGCTTCAAAATATTCGAACCCAGTAAGTGCGATCAACGATTTCGCATTTGTTACGCATCTCTAGGCCATAGTTAAACTGGTCCGATTGAGACGAATGATCTATAAACTATGGGAATGACCGGTCGGCTCACCTTGGGATCACGTGGGAGCTGATTCACTGCGTGCGCGCCTCCATATTTGTATTTCGCAGCTCGATAAGGACTTATGTAGTGCAAAAATCTAAGATGATTTAACGATTGGCCTCCATAGACACGTACAGGCGACCTATCGTGTTCTTCTTGTGGACATTGATAATGTCTTAAGATGAGAAATCACTAGAGCAGTAGAGCCTTATTACAGTGAGATAAAAGTCACAGTGTGTCTTTTAAGGCCTTTTCAGTACTGTACAATAATGCGCGATCATCTGTAGAAACCTTGTGGTGCCCTAGTATCGATGTCATGTTTACCGTCTTGTAGTCACGTAGGTGCACATGGATAGATGCAGTCAAGGTCAAGACTAAATGTCGTGTCGGTGATCAGCTGGGTTAATCGGTAGACTTGTAATTAATGAAGTTCGCAACGAGCAGTGTTCGGGCTCTTGTCACATTGCGTGATCGGAGAGTTTTTGGGTGAATTGGAACGTCAGCGCTGGCGTTGTGCTAGAAACTAATAACCTCTTCTTATACCAGTACTCAGCACCAGAAAAAAGTGGGTTGTCCTGCTTATTACTTTATTTGTTGCTATTGCTACGAATCAATATGCTATTTTGAGCTATCTTAATCATGTCTTATGTTTATTTTTTGTATTTTTTTATGTACTTACGAGTAGCCAAAATGCATGGTTTTGCACGGTGGATTGTGTTATCGAATTTATATTAAGACCATAAAGCCTGCTAAAATTTGCATCCAAATATAACAAAATATATCAGCCCAAACACTTCGCAGACACTGAGGGCTGAGGTCTTCAAAGATGCCGTTGCCTTCTTGTTATTGTAAACTATTTAATGAATTTGTTGAAAAAACTGCCAAATGGTACAATGACATCATAGGACAACATTATAGTCCTGTTTTATTTAATTAAATTAACGGGTTTCATAATGACTGTCATCTCCGGTATGCAGTCATCGTTAAACATACTAATTACATATTAGGTACGTATATTATCTTACGTATCATAGTAATGATCATGATCATAACACAAGACTTCTGCTGCAAATTGCGACGTCAAAGAAGATTATTAGCTACAAAGACAAGGAGTATTAGGTATGTAGTCTATAGTAACAATTGTATAATTTTTTTTGTGCTGGAAGTAATTAGGTAGAATTACTTTTAGCAGTAGTCGGAATTCTGGCAGCATTTTTGAGCTGTCATAGGGACTTCTCATTTATCGATGACCGATATTCATATTTATATTCCTAAATACAGAATACAATATATGCAAATATATTGTAAACGCGGTCGCGGCGCTAAAGCGCGATCTTTTTTAGAAAACTTCTGAGTGGCTGAACTTGTTAAATAGCGATTTGCAATGAAAACAGTGAAGAGTTAATTTATGTAACAATTTGAAATTGAATCAGTTCAGTTCAATGTTTTAACATTTATTAATTATATTTTAAATAGTTTTAGTACCTACTAATAGTGTTCTGTATCGTCAATATTTTCTCTATAAAGGAAATAGTTATATTTTTTCCAAATTGTCTGGTTTGAAATGACTTCGTCAAATATCGATTTGTAGGTACAAAAACAACACTACTTTAAATCTTTTTCTATAATTTGTCGAAATAGTAATTATGAATATAGGTAGGCAAAAATGCCACCAGAATACCGACCACTGACTTTTAGTATGTTAGATTTCAAATAAAACTAAGTTACGAAAAATATCTTCAACGACACTGAAACGACATCACAAAATAGCCATCGGCTGCCATTCAAAGTATATTTTATGAAAGGAACCCATACACAAACATAACTTGTGCATGTAAACATAACTTGTCATCACACCTTAACGTCCATGAAATTGATTTCCTCGAGCTCTTCGTTCGTTTTCCAATTAGCCGAAATGCTCGGCGGGATGAATAATATCCGGCGGGCCGGGAAGTGACGTCACGCGCTCTGCTTCCTCCGTGGGTACGTGACAGACTTTACGATGGCCAAGGCCGAGTATTCCCATCCTTTCCTGAGACTACCAAGAGTACGCGAGCGGAATTCTCAGTCGAACTAGGCATGGACTTCGATAATAAGAATTATAACCGTGGTACCTACCGTATTCCATTGTCGTTTGGGCAAAAGCCCGCGTTTCCCAAAATATTTCAAAAATCAAATTTATTCTCTAAGGACTCCATGGCCCAAATATGCTAATCCTCTGAGTTAACTGTATAATTGTTATCGCCACTCTAAATATTTTAACCTCTGATTAGTAGCCTAATCGTGGATTGTGCAAGCAAACATTAAATAATTCATTTTATAAAAAAATATGAAAATTGCATTGTAGCATCGTCTTGTAACTATGAAATGATAATACAAGAAAATAATACGCTTCAATAATCAAAGGGAGTTGAAGGGTTGGTTCAGTTTAAAACTAAAATTGCTAAACAGTTGTCACTGTTTGACTTGTTGAATTTGTCTCGCGACTAATCATTACACTAGTCATACTCGTCTCCTCGCGGAACCTCACGATTTGCATATTCCAATACAATCAAAACACAATCAATATCGCGACGAACTTCGTACTTCATATACCAGCACACGTAGAATTGTAGATATGTCTAAGTTGAGTATCTACGACAACATACGGCGAAAAGGCTTCGTTTTCAAGGATCGCATTCCATCCCTACTCGAGACAAAACATTTTCACGTTACCCTTTTTTCAATTCAACCCTTGACCCCTTGTTTGTAATACACATTTCGTCTGTGAATTATTCAGAGAAGCCAGAACATTGATTACTTTCTGCTATTGAACATGTTTTATTGAATTGATTGAAAGATACCTACTGTATTACGAAGAATTGCCCCGTATTTTTTGGTGCCGTATCCTCAATTTTTAGCATTTCAATGGTTGTTTGTGTCAGTCGTGAAAGCATATTGTGTAGATGACAAAAGGTTATTCTTGCACTTCGATTTGCCGGATTTAAGTTTCCGGGTCCCAATCCCAAGGAAAGTTTTGCAAATTGGTGTTGGGTTGGAATCCGATTGGTTAGTTTATAGCATTGTAACCTTATTTTTGTTAAACGTAGGATACAAGACGGGCGTCGTTGTCCGGCCTTCGCTCATATAATCTTTATACGTTTTTCTGTATGTCTCCGTGTTAAGTATTTCTATTCGCCATTATAAACATGTATTTCAACAAATTGACTATTGGCTTGTGTTCACCGACGATTATAGCTAGCTACCTTTTTCGCGTCGATGTATAAAATCTGAAGGGAAGTCATATCCAGCCAGGTAGCTGAAAAGAAAGTTTCCCGGAGTTGATAGTGAGACATGCGAATGTCTCCGGGCGCCCTACTTCGCAGTTTTGAATTTATCAGTGCAGTGCAGATACGTAGGGCAGTGGAACAATTAGATTGCCCCAGATATCGAGTGCGCGCTTTTCATCGCTGGCTGGGCATAACGAGTGCATTCACCGATGCGGCGAGGCTGCGTGCGTTCCTAGCGCATATAATCGGCTCGTGGCTCCAGTGCGACTATGATCTCGACACCATAATGACTATGCGTAATCAGATATCTAGTTATACCGGACATTTCGGTTTGTGCATAATGTATGCAACGCAAGCTGCGGATTTCCATCGACCACAACGTTGTATAAGTACACTACTATCTAGCTAGATATTAAAGTGTCACCACGGGATCATGTCATGTTAGCATGGACAATATGGACATGTAGCTATTTCTCTGGTAGTTTAGAATAAATAACAGAAATATTAGCAACCCAATTCAACTCGGTAATAAAAAAAATTTATAATAATAAAATCATATGGCACATTATTATAACAGAAATCGATCATTTTCCACGGCAAGCTCAATTCAGGCTTGTGCTCTAAATAAAATAAGCGACGATATAATTATACAATAGATACTTAAATACATAGAAATGACCATGACTGACGGTGATAATGATAAACAAATATTTTTGTGATAAATGCACAAATGATGTCCTTACCGGGATTCGAACCTGGGACCTCAAGCTTGGCAGGCCAGGTCGCTTGAGCTACGGAGGCTATCAAATAATATAAGTGGCTAGGAATGTATCAGATGCTTACGTAATGAATAAAGTTTTTTTCTTTCACACACAACCTATACATTAAAATGTAGAAGTTTATATATTCCTTTTAATCCTTGTTTGTTACCTCTGAACCAGGATAATGTTTTGTAATCAGTTTCAGCCCTGGATTTGTTACTTTTTTCCTGGATAAACGGGGTTTAGCGATATAAGAGAAAACTCGTGGGCGAGCAAGGACAAGTGACTTGAGAAACTTACTTAGGTACTTACGTGAGCGCGGGTTGTATACAAAATGAAGTATGTTTATTAATTTATATTAATTACGTACTTGAAAGCAGTAAAATTAAATTAATCCCAAAGATCTAAGGACGATCCGTATTATGTAGGTACCTACAGGTTTAGGCGAATCAAATAATAAACCAGTTTTACAACTATGGCTTCCTCAGTAGGTAAGTATAGATTCTCTCATATTTAGGAATACGAGTAAGTTGATTAAATAAAAATAAATAGGTTACCTATAGTTCTCTCAATCTCAGTCCACTGCAGATTGGACATCGCCCACATCTTAATTTCGCAGGTTTAGGTTTCACGTTAGGTCGTTGTAAGTTTTATTGATACTGAAGCTTGTGGTTATACTTTTATTCATATGCAAAAAACCATTAATAAAAGTTCCGTTGTCGTGTCGTGTATCTACGAGTTGTTTATGAAAACACGTGATCCCATTTGTCAAAAGCTTTCTGTTTCGATTTAGCGAGTAGACACAAAAGCCCCACTGTATTCGACGTTTCTTTAAGATGCAGCATGTGTGGAGTGTCTATACAAATATAGCCAATTGTAAGGATAAAGATTACTTCCCTTCCCCCGGTGCATACGGTTTTGTAAGGATCTTACTTTGGCCGCGAATCGCACCTGGCAGACGGCGCGACAGCTGCTTTCTTCGACCACAATGCGTTCCCCTATTCCGTTTTAAATAATTCAATGCGATAAATACGGCATGTCGTACACTACATATTTAATATAAATACGTCTTGCTTGTATACTGCGTTTATTATACATGACTTTGTATACAAATTATACTCGTACAATACAATATAGTCAAGACTTCGCGTTAAATTCTGTGCTGCAAATTTGTTTGAACATGCCAGCGGATTTAGTTACATAGGTAGGTACTGTTCTGGGAAAATCTACCTCATGCCGTAGTAACTTACTACTCACTATTATATTACAATAATTATACTGAAAATATGGGTATTTATCTCGATTATCAACAGTGTATTGACTTAAGAAATCTCACACTTCGTTATTTTATAAAATACACTATGAGGTTATATATGCCTTTTTGACTTCAAATTGTATTAAGGCACGTCACATAATGTTACCTTATCTCGGATCAATAAATAATAGTAAAGCCATTGCTACAAGTTTTCGTGCCAAAACGTTTGTAAAACATGTTTTTACAAGTATAAAACTTGGCCGAATTCCATATCGCAAAAGCTTGAGTTGTAAAAGTTATGCAATCATGCCACGTTTAATCGCTTTTAACATGTTAGCTAGACAAAGTTGTGAGACGGGCGTTATCGGATTATACCTCCAGGGACGTGGGACTACAGGACCGGAATGGCGAATCTTGACGGGTTGAAGTTCTCAATTAGGCCCATTCGTGTTTGATTACTGTTTCTGACACGGGTGTCGTCGATTGTCAACTGGCCTGATATTGCCATTGCTTACAGAGGGTGCAGGCTAACGTTAACCCCAGCGAACTAACGAAATATTTCAGAATACGCGCATTTTTCACAGATATTAGGCCAGTCTTACATCGGTTAGATTGAGACGATAAGCAGTAAACGTTAGGAATAACAACTCTGCGCTCCCGGTTCCGTGTACCTAATACTCGTACCACTTACGTGTGCGACTGTACATACATTGTACATGTGTTCTTATCCGGCTTAAACCAACAGTTTCAGACTACGTACTACCAACTGTTGTTTGTGTTTAAAGCAGGTTTGCACTCTACTTTTTTAGCTAAACTATTGAAGAATTTAAATACCAAATGGGAGGAATATTTAGGAATATTATGTGGAATTTATACAATCATCCTATTCAAATAGGTACTTGAAACCTTATTGCTTGGTATTTATATCATCAAACTACCTATACTACATAACCTACCTACTTGTAAGGTCCAAAAGAATTTCTAGAGCTTGAATCCGGTGTCGTCTCAGCGATCTGTTTCACTAAGAAACCGGATGACGACGACATTTCAATCTTAAATGCGCTGAAGAATCTGGATTGAGAAGCCAGTTAATGGGGCTGTCCATTAAGAACAAGGTAATCAAATTCTTAAAAGGTTACTTTGTTGTTGAGTTCCTGATAACATACCTTTACTTTGATTACACGAGTAAGAATACCGAACATACAGTCACCCACGTCCCCTCCGAAAGCAGGCGATCTAATTCGTTGTGACAAGAAGTGACGTGGTGGTGTCTCCGTCGAACGGGGGCACTCGGCGCCATTCCTGACCTACATCGCGTCGAGGTCTGGGACATCGCCAACAACGGCAACTTGGAACCATAACGTCTCATCCACGTAGACCCCGCTCACCTTAACGATACTTCACTAACCAGAGCGAATGAGAATTAGTTCTGCGCTTATTTTGATTGAAATTGTTAAAAACTCATTTCGAAAGTAGCATAACCATTATTAAACGAAAGTTTTGGACCGTATTACGGTTCCAATTGCTGTTTGCGGTTTGGTGTGCTGTCGCAAACAACATTAATGTACTGCGGACTAGGGGTTCATACTTTATACAAATGAGTCAAAAACGTATTTTTATCGTCAGAGCGCATTATATTAATTAACAAGCATTATTGCAGTTTCGCTCGGGGTGTCTCCGGGTTGAATCATAGCGGGAACAGAAAATCTAACTAAGTATATTTCTTGAACCATTGATAAAATACCTACAAAAGTTCGCAAATGTTTAACAACCGGGTAGGTAAGGTATTTGTGCTTTGCGAACATTATTTATATCCAGAGGTCACACTGATCCTAATTTTGTAAACTTCCGTAATTTATGACAAAATACGGAACGGAGTTTGTCCACAAGCGGGGACCCGACATTTGAATTACAAATTGTTGCATCGACGATTGTCAATAAAGTCCATTCGCTTTCACGGAGCGACCAGTTATTTTGCTTTAAAACCCATTTAAACATGTATTCGTCAGTGTTGTTGCTTTTCAATAATTCGAGTCGATTTTTTTCATGCATCGATCCGTTGTATTAAGATTGATATATTATTAAGAATAAATATTTAGTCAAGAGTCAAGATAAACTTTGCTTCCAAAATGTATCCATGCTTTAGGTGCTAAAATGTCATGTTATATCGTATACTTACGTTGTTTTTGATTATGATTGTATTAACATTGATAGGTGTTACCATTATCACTTCGGAACTATAATTTTGTTGTAATATGTAAAGGATTTGCAGTACTAAATTTGCTAACAATGCCCCGCGCATCTTGGACATGTCATGTCATGTCTTCGTATATTTTGTTTAGGTCATCATACCATCGTAGCCTAAACTTTGTTCTCAATTTTAGCAATTCTTAATAATAATATTTCTTATTAATAGCAATTCTTTAGATATAGGAATCTGTCACAGTATTGGTGGTTAATTGTATTATTCATACCATACACAATACGCAATGCAGCCATCGGTGCGCGTAATGACACTCATCGATTGTCCATTACCGCGACCGCCGGCATGCTTTCAACGATTCGTGAATGCCTATTTGAAATGAACAAAATTATGACAAACATCTGTAAAAACGTTGATTACATTGATCATTTTTGTTGCAGGTAATACAATAATACAGCCCGTATAGTAAGTTAAATGGTAAGTGGATTCAAACACGACAGGTACTTCCTCAACACTGATGATCGTGAGCGATTTAAGGGGCAAAGTCCACAGTATACAGAGCGCCACATACTTCGTAGCATCCAAAGTGGCCAACTAACGGACTAGTTGGCCACTTTGCCTGCTGCAAAGTTTTTGAAGCTGACTGTATCACTCAATTTGTAATTCAAACATTTAAAATGCATACGGTGACATATTATTATACAGTTATAATTTATAAATGTTAGATTCGATCTCGGTCACAAATGTCGGTTTACTTAAGTATTCAATTCACCTAAGCTCGCCAAGTCTCACCAATGTGCTAACGAAGGCGTTATCAAGATGTCTAATTAACAAGACACAACCCTATTAGTAGTTGGTCGTGTTGATTAACATATCAGGGACAAGAGAACATAGTAATTAATTTAGAACTTTAATAGTTCGCTGTAAGTTTGCTTTTGGCGCGATTTACATTTTTAAGATACAACTTTTGAACATTTTCCGTGTCGTTGTGGTGGGGCGCATGTGTCGCCAACTTACTAGCTATTAGGCTTAGGCTTGCCGTAAACCTGTAAGTTCTTACGTAAGTTATAGGGACAGGGCTATACTAAGGAATGAGATAGTGATATTCACCCACACAATTACATTTGGATAGAAGAAACACGTTCATTCATTTATTTGTATGGCGATGACGGCCGAGCGTGTCAGATTTTGTACTGAAGTTGTTACTTGCCTATGATTTTAAATATGTCTCAGGCCCTTGAGTATTCATATTTTTTTGTGTTATTGCTATTAATATTACTTAAGGAGGCATTATTAATGTTTTTGTTCACTTCAACTTACAAAATTTGACGCCCGAAAGCTGTAAGCTGCGATTAAAGACGGACAACTCACTGGATTTCACTGAGTTCATTTGACACGCTAAGTAGATACGTTTGCTTGATTTATGGTATATATGACATCTGTGTAGTGTGTATTCAGCTCTCGTTCCTTAGTGAAGCTCCGTCCCTATAACTTACGTAAGAACTTACAGGTGTACACGAGCGCTCTTACTGATTCTAAAATGACGTAACTTGTTTTTAAAGCATACGTACTTACGTAGACAGCTACTGTTTTTTTTCATATGATTACTTAATTACTTACATACGGGGTGGGCCCTACAACTAAAGCAAAAAATGTAATCATTGATTCCTTAGAGCATCTACATTAATCCCTTTATTATTTCACGTTTTCCTACTGCATTTTCCTATATTTTTTTATATTTGATGATAATGACGTAACCCAAAAATAACAGCATAGGTACCTAATCGTATAGCCGCGACGTGTAAGCTCCCTTTTTACTGAGACACATACGCCGTTCCAAGCGACCTCGAGACATATCGCGGCCCTTGATAACGCTAAATTTATGCATCGGGGACATGCTGCGTTATGGCATGGCTGCGATACGCTTAGCTGCATTTATTAACTCAAGGCTAACCCGCGCTTTTATAATGCTGTAGGTTACATCGTCAATACTGTTAACATCCCAGTTATAATCCTTATTGCTACGAGATAAAGTTTACTAATACACAATGGTGAGCTAAACGCTGAGCGCGTTGCTGTTATATTTATGTAATTAGTGACAATCTGGTGAAGGTTGTAAAAGTACTAGATGAGGGCGGTAAAACAAAAAAACCTCATAATAATAAATAATAAGTAGGCTTATGCGTACCCCCATACAGAGAATACACACTTGCACTAGTAGCACTAATCTTGGTTCATGGGTAGCCCTCTGGTGGAGCACAGAATGCTACATATGGTTTGGTTGTTAGATGGATAATATACCATCATAGCAGCATAGCAGTAACCAATTAGTCATAGGAATCTAATATTAATATATGGCAACCCTTGAATAAGTAGACGCAGTTGGTCTAGGTCAGCACACCAGTATTGCGAGTTGCAATACTTTTTCTACTAATGGTTCTGACCAATTAAGTATAATTTGGTGTGCGTAATTATTGGTTAGATAATAACTGTATAACTGGTAGATGGTGTAAAACTTGTCTGCTTTCGTTTTTGTACAGTCAAGAGCAAAAGTAAGTGATCACCTTGTGCCTTATCACAATGGGATAAGGTCTATAATCGAACAAGAATGATCACTTACTTTTGCTCTTGCTTGACTGTACATAACTGGTCGCCACAAATGTTATGTTATGGCTCAATTTGGCACAATATATCGTTCCTGCAACTCTAGAAATTCTTCATTGTTATATGAATTTGTATTTTTGTTATGTCCAGTACAATAAATGATAATTCGTAATGAAGAAAAGACTTATTTGGTAAAGTAGGTACTCATTATACTTAATGGTAATTACCTAACGAACTTAATGGCGTACCTACCTGAATAACTAATACAAACATATACAGTGTGTAAGTCTAATACGGGCGATCAATTAAACCAGGCATAGGATTCATTAGTGTAATCATAGATTACAAGGTTTTTTTAAAGTTACTCTTAATTATGACCCCACAGAATTTTTTTAAGATTATCGGAGCAGCAATGTAGGTACGAACATTTGTTATTGTTGACATGGCAGTTATGTCACCTGCGTTTGAAATTAGCTGTCAACGAGTATTTAACTCGCGTATGTTGCTCTACATTGCGCGCCGAATTATTTTGTATGGAAAAATTTGTTGCTCTAATTTTAAATAAAAGTTATTTGAATGTACTCATTATGTCGTAAACTAACACCCGTTAAGAGCTTCGCCCGTATTAGACTTACACCCTGTATAATCACAAATCTCAATCGTAGGTACCGTACTCAATTCAAAACGGCCAAGAATAATTATGTACCTATCTATAGGCATAAACGTTCCTTCAAAATCGAACTGAAAGTCGTAGCGGTATAGGCAATGTAGGATACTAAATAAACCAAGCACTGCTTTATATCATCGATAAAAGCTTCTGCTTAGCATGTCATATTACATTACATGATAGTCGTCAAACGCGTGTCGATATTAAAATAAAGCGGTTATGAATACTCGTCTCGTTATCGCCACTTTCACGGAGATAGCGAGCGGCGCGGCGCCAGGCGCCTTCGCGATGAACCACTGGTTGTATATGTATATCTATAGATAGTTTTCTCCTAGTGGCTCTAAGGCCGTCCTAATAATTTAAAAATTTCAAAACCGATTTCCACTGATTCCTCCATTATCAGATTCCGACTTGGTGCCAAGGCTATCTCGGGGTTATACCCGTTCGATTAAAAAAAAATTAAATTGGAGACATCGAGTAATATACAAAAAAAAATTGAGGACCTCCTTTTTTTCAAAAAAGAAAAATGTACAGTCAACAATTTATTCGAATTACGCATTTCTCCCTGTACAAAAATATAAGGCATAGAACTTAGTTGACCGTAAAAATGCCATGAGCCTCACTGGCGCGATCTAGGGTTAGCCAACGATCTTGGGGTTAACTGGTTAAATACATAAGTTTGTTATACTATAGTTACTATTGATTAAACTCGTGTTAGTGGCCTAATCCGAAATCGTGCAAGTCGACCTGACAGATTAATATAAACACGGTAAAACAGTTTAATCAACTAAGCGATATTTTCTACTCACAATTCGCGACAACACCGTTCGCCAAATTGTTATTTTTAGTTATTTATTGTTATTTGTAGGTTTTGTACATGGGTTATTAGTTGTGCTATTTATTTCTACAAAATTATTTTTAATCACGTGCGTCCTATTTATCTCAGAATATTCAAACAGGTAGTTGAAAAAGGAACAACAGAGGGTACACATCGTTAGATATATATTTGGAAACAATATTCAATTACAAGGAAAACATGTATGTGGCATTTTAACCCCGAAACGGATATGATAAAATAATACGTTCAAAAATCAACAACATCAAGAGCACCAAGACAAGGTATAACGTTTGTTTATTCTGTCTGCCTTGAAGTATAACGTTTGAATGTTTTTCATTTCCCTTCGCGTTTCAATAATAGACTTAGGTACATATTTGCTTTACATTATATTTAGACCGCAGTGTAAATTGTTGCGTTGAGAATATTGGCTATTAAGGTTCCCTGAGTTCCTTCATATACTACTGTTTTAGAGTATTTTAGGAAATACTCTAAATGTGCTATTCTATAGGAAAATATTTAAATTTCCTATGTAGTGTGTTTAAAGCTAGAATATAATTTTGTATTATCAAGATACATAATATCAAAAATTTTACTTCATTTTACTTTCATGTCGAAATAAATGTTTATCAAAATATTAGTTTCAGCTTCATATTTACATATTATAGGCCCGTTTTAAAGTGACTATTATTTTTATTATTTATATATTGTTCTTTTAATCCATTAAACATGACTGACTAATTAATTAAAATCGCAGTACCGAGATCTTCAAAGAAGTTCCTCATTTCTAATTCTTTTAAGGATTAAATAGGTACGAACGTAGAGTATATTAAAATTTCCCAGTCCCGTAGGGAAATTTCTCTGTAAATGATAAGTAATTTTGTGAACATAGTTATATGTAGGTATATAAATATATGTAGTACAGACTCGGGGAACGAGGTGCGTTTCGGGAAAACCTTTCGGAATCATTTAATTTTCCGAAGAGTACTTGAGGGAACGTTATTAATTTGTCTTTGTAGCAACCTTTCATTGTACTGCGTTATTTTTAGACAGTGAATTGTATTATTTAGTACAAGTGAACTAATTTATAATATACACGGTGTTACGCGAGCATTGCGAAAGATTTTAACTATGCATGCTAGACATCAAAATAAACAATAGTACATTGTGCATCAAGGGAGGTAAGTACGGTATTACTAACGAGAGTGTTAGAAGCCCGACGCCGTTAGGCGGAGGGCTTTTATGACTCGAGTTAGTAGTCCGCTTACCTACCGTGATGCATACAATGTTTTTCATCACACTTGCCGACAAAAAAATAAGTTTTAAGACATAATATTATTAAATGACGTACTGACAATTCTATTACTCCCTAGGGAATATCACTTTTCTATTACTCCCGCTACGCGCGCAAGCAATGGCGCGCTTAGACAGCAAGTGTGATGAAAAAAATATTATGAGACCTAATGTCATTCTACCAAAAAAAATTTTTTTTTCTTTTTTTTTTAGGCCGATTTGAATACTTTTTAACATTTCCAGTACTTTTTATCATAACAACAATTTGTTTAAATTATTTATTTCATTTGTTTTTTTTTAGGTAGAGGTTATTTCGTCAAGTCTATTCGTATTTTTTATTATTAATATTAGAACACATTGTGGTAGCATTGTAATCCAAAAGAAGTTAAATGACGAGTTACGTCGAAAAACTTGTTTCGAAAAAAGGTTGATTGTCTCTGAAACCAAGCCGAATCCAGGAAATTTTATATAACATTAAAGACTCTAAATATGGTCAGGAATCCAGCATTAAAATCTTTCGGAATGCTGACGTTACACCGTGCATAGGTAGCTTTTCAGCGCGCTATTTTACATATTATAAAAGTATATCATGCCTGTAGAGTGAAATCATCATGTGTATTTAATGGACTGTATGAAGTGAAAACTGTTGTGAATCAAAACAATCTTAAAGGTACCGGGTAGCCGAGAAAGCTTCGAGTTGCTTCCAAACATATGTACGAGTAAGATGTGCTAGGGCCACCGTGTAGGCATAGCCAAAAATAATCTACATGGCTGTATGTAATTATACATAATATTACAATCTGATGACGCTGCTGCTGCTGCTCGTCGTCAATCTTCTCTATCAACGAATGGTCAGTGTCACTTCAATCCCTTAGTCGGCTCTTACGACATCCGCGGGAAGAGTTGACAAATGTATTCTTACCACACGGCTCGTTATTATTATGGATATTTCACTTTTAAGCCACAAAAGTCTTGCTCATGTGGTAACTCTGGTCTGTGGCTGTGTACACTGTATATCATCAGCGGGCTCTGAGGCTTCTCATTTCCCGTGTGAATACGCGTCGTTTTGTCCGGAATGACGGCAATACTCCATTGACCCTTTCAGGCTCGGCGCTTCTAGTGCTTTCCCTTCTATAACTATAAAAGTGGCTGGCTTGTGAAGCTCCGTTGTGTTTAAGTGTGTGTTGTGGTGCTCCTCGTACATACTACAATTGGTTTTAAGCCAACAGCAATATTTATTGAAATGGAAATTCCCCTTTATCGCAAACACAAACTATTAAGAATACTTAGTACGAGTAGCATCATGGGGTAGTACATTTTATGACAGGGTCTACATAATAACGTAGGCTGCCGAAGGGAATATTAATAACATGTACAAGTAAACAACAGCCAGTTATATTATAAGTGTTAGGTATTACGAAATGTACCCGATATTGGTAGGTATTTAAGGTATCAAACATTTTGAAATATCACCCCACAGTCCCACGAGCTTTCCCGTGCAAACCTTCGTGTTTAAGCTTTATTTTGTTTTACGTCGAACCATTTAAAGTATTTAAACTGTAAATCGCACTTGGCCGCTTTTACCATAAATAACATTCCTATAAATATTCAGTCCCTTGTTGAATTAGGTACCTACCAAATCAAATTACGACAACCCTTTTGATTAAGGCCACATCCAATCAAACCTTGTTTTGAGTCCACCTCGTTTGTCCTAAAAACTTCTACTCTAAATAGAAAATAATCAAAGATGAAACACCAATATTTCCTAGAATTATATTTTCTAGAGAGAACGCCACTGTACGTTCAGAAACGCATGGATAATTTTTGAATGAATTCATTTAAATAACACGCGGTGATAGATAAATTAGTAATTATCTTTTTAAATAATTGACTTTTAGCCTGTTCACACTGGACTTATGTATGCCTAGGTGCTGTTTTAAGTATAAAATACTATCATATGATAGGGCAGCGCCCCCCCCTCAACGAAGTTCTGGATCCGCGCCTGTAGCCTGTAAAACATTGAATCTTGAACTCAATTATTTTTACTATTCGTTATTTATTCCGACAACGCTCAATGGGACAAGAATCATTTGCATTTCATGTCCGATTTCGGACGTGGCGGCTATAAAATGATGTGGGTCCATAAAATATCCATCACGTCATCTAAATATAGATTAACACGAACGACCAAAGCGAAAGACAGACATCAAGGGTTAATAAAATGTTATTTGACTAAGTAAATCGTCTATTCGGTTCTAAAAATAACAGTCTATTTTAGTAAGAGTATTGCCGATGCTGTATAAAATACTCCTTGGAAAAAAATATATACGAAGGCGGGCGGATGAATGTAGGCAGTTAAATGGCAACCCTTTGTGGGCTTGCAAATAAATCTGTCCTTTAGCGCCCACGGTTCTGAATACCTGGGTCACAGAATAACTAATAATACTATTGCCTGGGTTTTTCCATATATTAAACCCATCTGAGTTGAGCATCCAAAGGAAATGCCAGTTTAATCTGATTCGGTTCATTTGCATTTGTACAGTATTATTTTCGTGTTACAAAAAGCAGATGCGTACTAATCATCGCATTTATACTCCGCGAATATGCAAATTTTAACGAAAATTGACCCCCGGTTTGTGTTCAATTAGGAATTAACGTACGATATCGGATCGATTATGACAGCAACGCTGCAGGGAAACCAATTATTTCATTAACTTGGCGTATCAGCTATTATCCTCACCGAGTGGAGGCGTCAGCTAATTTCATTCAAATTCGCCCATATTTCTTTTAGATTAAGGTTTAATTAAAGTCATTTACATTCTGGGCGGGTTACTTTTGAAGTAAGAATCTACAGATAGCGAGGACGAAAGTAGGTACCAACCCGGTGCCTTTTGTCCTCGCAAACGTTCTGTAGGTTTATTGCTTCGAGATATCAGTAGCGGAATATAGAATTCTACGCTTTGCTGAACAATTTCCCTTGTTGAATATTGTCTTTAAAATTTGTAGCTAGGTTAAATAGCATGAAACGGAGGTGTCTTTACATTGTAATTGTAATTGAATACCTAGGAATAAAATTGAATACCTGCTAATACATGTCTCGTTGTGAGATCAAAATAGTTAAAAGATTCCACGGGCCCGTTTCTCGAAAGCTTGTAACTTGAAGTCTCTTTTTGACACTATTAATTAGATAAGGACTTCCGCTGTATTACAAGTTACAAGCATTCGAGAAATAGACCCCAGGGCGTTGCGTTAGGTATGTGTAACACTAGGAATTCCATTGCAATTGAGATATGTACCTATTTAAATATACCTATAGTTTTCGTCGTTTGAATGAGTTTACAAAAACTTCGTTGTAAATTACTTTGCGTGTTGAAGTGGTGGTTCTAGGTTTGTTGTTAATTCGTAATTGTCATAATGTCTAATCTAATTGTATCTTCAAAACTTTCATCAATGGCAATTATGCATGAACGAGTATAATCGATTAATTGCGATAATATTTTAAAATGCAGAGAAACGCAACGCAAAGGCACGCTATTGCGCATACGCTGCATCAAATTTTGTCATCTTCCGTCCATTATAATAGGAGTCTGGCTGGACCCGAGCCAAACGCTCGCCTGCGGTCGCCTACCGTCGCAGAAAACCCGGGAGCGAATAAAGTCAAGAGTCGGGTTTGTCTAGCGGACTCGACCCGCCCTACTTCGCCGAATGGCATTTGTTTTGCGACAAGTCATTGTTGAACTTTCTCCGCTGTGATGAATTCGGCGGTTGTTGCGCCGTTTACAAGCGCCTTTGCGTTAGCACCAGCTTTGTCGCTTTAACCTTAATTTTGACTCTAATTGCAAGCTTTGAAGCTGATTTTAAATGCTGAATTTTCTCGTAATAGTTGCGTACCATCTCCAAAAACATTTTTACGTTAAATAATCTAGATCATTAGAATCTCATCTACATTTAATTTTCTTCTCTAGTCTATTGCTAGCAGCTATAGAAATGAGCATAAGCTAGACAGTAAAGTTATGAATTGGTATTAAAATTATACAAATAGTGTCCTAAAATTATGGTTCACTGAAAACAAAAACCCAACTACTTCTCTTAAGCATCATCGCAGTGACAACATATATTATAACCAACCTAATTGTAAGGCGTTATTAAACTTAATTTGATTGAACAGACGTTTTTGGTAATATATGTATTATTATTACCCTAGTATGTCGACACTTTATTTTAGTTAGATTTTGGTTTGGTCTAATAAAAATTTACTCTAATGTACCTACGGTTAACCATTTCACTTCACTGTTGTAGACATAGAATTGAGTTGATAACTACGGGGAGACTTATCGATTTATTTCAAGTTGATTCGAGGTACGTAAATACCTACGTATTTAGACTAATGCATTGAGTGTATTATCCTAATGTACTCCTGACGTCACAATTTGACTAGACAGTGTCTGTGTCTGTGCGTAAAGGCATAGAGATGAACTCTATATAGCCATTTAGCGCGCTAATAGTCTATGGAAGAGTAACTGCGTTTTTTAAGTGCTAATATTATTATAAAAAGCTGATTAGTTCCGAGCTTCAGACATATCTTTAAAGATACTCAGAGCGCCTGATGGAACCAGGGTCTCGATGCCGAGCGACCGTATTTTACTGCCTTAGCATTTTCAACCGCCTCTGCTGCTCTGCTGCCCTTTGGATGCCCGGTGAAGTGACGGGCTGGTGTGTCTGCATAAAAGCTTATTACTATTCTGTGTCAAGTGATCGTATCTGCTGAGAAATTTAGTTGTTTGACATTCCCATTAGGCGTATCGTTTTCAAGTTGATTTGTATGTGTAGGTGGAGTAATGCACTAAGCATTATCCTGCATAGAACCGTGACGTCATGGGCCGTCTAGACAGTAGCTGCGGGACGTTGCTCCTTGTGTACCGGCTCCCGCACTTTTACGGATACATGAGGAGAGTGAACTTAATAGTTTCAATATGACCTTACATTTACAATTTAACCTTGATTTTTCATGATATGCATGAAAGTGAAGGGTTGGAGATGAAACTACACTGATCTTTTCATGATCCCAGGGGAAATTTAACGTTGAAGACTCGTCTTAGGTAAACAATGATACTAAATTACATTTTGTCACCGTTATTTATGTAGGTACTATATATTATTTCATCGGCCCATCTGGCCATTATTTCTGGGCCGATGAAATTATAAAGACAGCGGGACCACAGTGGATGACCACTGCTAACGACAGGGAAAAATGGAAAAAGATGGAGGAGGCTTTTACCCATAAGGGACCACACACATAACATAAATACCAAGCATAACATTTGAGTGTGGACAACCAAAGCTAAAATAAATAAAATATATTATTTCGTCGCCTACTTATTTTAACTCATATGTATGAATTTACTTTACGTTACGTGGGTCAAAAGTATACACGCATTGGGTTTCAGTAATGGAGTTATAATAATACTTTCTCGTTTCTTCATTAATTGAACTACAATAAGAGTATGAGAGATAAATTTCCAACAGAAAACGGGGATCCCTTGATAATACTAATTAAGATCCTTAATGCAATCTTTCTGCCCGTGCCCACAATCTATTTTCCGCCCTGATTTGCTTCGCTAAGAAAATAACAAGGGGTAGGGTATACATTTTATGGTTGAATATCTAGGAGCACAAATTCAAAACGGAAACAATGAACAATAAGGAAACATGCTTATACGGCTAAAGTAATTTCTGCAACATGTTTGTTTTCTGCTCAGCGCTTGCGGATCTAAAATAGCTGGAACTTCGTTGAATTTTGTCAAACCTTTAGATTATGACGGATAGATAATTCTATCTATCCGTCATAATCTAAAGGTTTGACAAAATTCAGGTTTTCAATCTAAACCTGTCTGAATAGACGGACGAATAAATTGTACTGCATCATTCCTGCTATGCTATTCTCTTATTGACACATTCGACGCTGCGTTCGTCAACGAGCTCGATGTCGAGACAGCCTTGTCTAAAATCCTAGCTGTTTGATTTGACATTAGGAATCGAGGCTGTGAGCGAGGTTGTGGGCGAGTTCGTCGCTGTTTTTCGTTAGAGAATACGAAGTTCGTACATTAAACGTCAAACTCTCGACGCAATGTAGTTCCAGCTCACGCCGCATTCGTCGCCGAGCACTAGTGTCGTTTAAAGTACAATAGTGAATACCATTTTTAGGCTCGACGCTGCCGCAGCGCTATCACAGCGCTGACAGCAAGGCGGTTTCCTTAGTGAATAACACTGCTGTTATAACCGAATAAATTTTGAGTCACACCGTCAGATATCGAGGTTAATCTCGATGGAGTATCAATTCGCACTGAGCCTTACGACTTGTACCGGATTGTCGGCGACTCAGCAGACGTAACGATAACAATTTTTGCACGGGTATTGAGTATTACTAGTGATCGAAATTTTAGGTGCAAAATTGTCTAGTGGACATAACATAGGGCATGTACAGTCGACGTCAAAGATATCGTTACGGTATAGGTGCCAAAAATATATTTACACGACTTTATTGCTTTGACATTAATGTCGTGTAAATATATTTTTGGCTCCTAAGCCGTAATGATATCTTTGACGTCGACTGTACACAAAATATTCAAACATCCAAATTGAAATCGTCCGCGTTTCCGATATACAATTAAATAGGACACTAATTTTAGTATTAAATATCTTTGTTCTATATGCCACCTGTAAAATTTTTTACTAATGTTAACACCTATAATTCCAATTATTACTACACCGAAAACCATAGGCTACACATTAGCAGTTAGCGACTGAAGCCTTCGCTCTTATCTTTATAAGAGCGAAGGCTTCAGTCGCACGTCATACGCAAGAATAATAAAGATATAGTCATCATCGTCAACTAATATTATGGCATAAGTCAGTAGGCAATATAATGTAAAATAGTTATTTGTACAACATGAGAGCAAAGTACGTATTTGATGCGAGTGTCAGTTTTGAGTCTTGAGCAAGCGAAAGATTCTTTTATAGAATCTTGAGCGTAGCGAGAGACTCGAAAGACACGAGATTCAAATAACTTTGCTCTCAAGTTGTACATACAACTTTTCACCTCAGCATGGAGAAAAGGAAAATATGTTATTAAACATTTATACGTGCCATCCCGTTATTTTTTGTTTTTGTTTTACCATTATGTTTGTAACAGAAAGTACATAATTATAACTACTAAAAATGAATGCTCATAAAATTTTATAAAACAGTTATAAT
>JALPQI010006327.1:0-66744 GCA_025490895.1 Thaumatotibia leucotreta
TTCGAATCCGGAACCTTCAATTACGTAGGCCGCTTCACTACCGACACAGTTATAGAAAAGAACAAAATGGTAGTTTAACCCAAAAAAGTTGAGTATTTATGTTATGTGAAGCAATTAAAATAAAAAACGTCGTACGAGACACGTGCAAAAACGAAATTCGTAACTCGTGTCGATTCAAAACACTCCTATTAAATGATTATATAACCTTTTATTCAGTCTTTTGTTATTAATGTTATTATTGTATAATTAGATCTTCTCACATCACTGCCGTTGTATAGGGGCATCACTGCCGTTGCCCCTATACTAAATCAAATTTTATTATTCGCATTCGTAACTCCACTTGAAGACATATTTATTGTCTGAAACACTACCATCTACTTTAAGTTCGTATTATTTTAATTGCCTGCATTACTTTTACGCACCATTAAAAATGTCCACGGCAGTAAAATAAATGTCCCATGAAAATAATTTGCTCTAAATCTATGTATATTTATAGCCCACGTGTCCAGAATGCAACGAATGTTTTATATGAACAACACATTGTTATACTATGCATAAATAAGTAGGTACTGAGAAACTGTCCCGCGTCCGGTATTGCATTTAGAAACAACGTTCTATTAGAATTTATATCAAATTCGAGGTAATTTGAATTAAATCCAATTCAGGCTAAATTGAATTTCCTTCCGAGGACGTTACAGTAGGGATTATCTGAGGTTTAAAAATAAGAATCGTAATTCAGTCATTTCGGCTAACCATGCTGATGCGTTTTTAAGAAACGACACATAAACAGGGGCGCAACAGACGAACGGTCAGACGAACAGACGAACAAAGAAAGGAGAGATACGATTACTGTAAAGTCGGGTTACATTTTCCCGAGGAGGTAACATTGCCCACCCAAAAAAATCCATCTTGTCAAATTAATAATTGAATTAAAACAAGATCATTTGCTTGACAGTTATACGAGCAGTTTGAATAAGGATAAGAGGCACCAGAAGGCATATCAGAGCTTTCGAATGCGAAGATGGGGCAGGAATCCTATACTAAACATCTTCGAATCCGTCCTTATACAACGTGTTTCACCATTCACTGAAAACCACAGACACCCCAACAGAATTTTATTATTTAATTTTAGTCCAGATCATTTTGTTCTCATATCAGTGTATTTTATATCATGTAGGTATTAAGCCTGAAGTTATTTTTTGCTTGACATCGTTAAGTTAAAATGTTAGATGCCATATTTATGTTTAAAGGGTTCACGGAAATAACATGTCTAGTCAATTCAAATTACAGAAGGAAAAACCACCTTACTTTTAACAAAATAAGGTGTGAATTTGCCCTGACTTTTTTAGGCACTGGACATGGTTTTTCCGTGGACCCTTCATTTATTTAAGTCAATCAAAGCGGTTTTTTTCGTGTGGGCAATGTTACCCCCTAGGGCTAATGGAACCCGACTTTGCCGTTACCATGTTTTTGTCCTTTTGAAGTTCGCGGTTTGAAAGTAAAACATTTTCAGCCAAGATAAATATAGGTAATAACTGAGTTCCAGTGATGAAGTTAAGTACCTACTTAATTTATTTCTTTTCGGGGAAAACAAATTATTACGAAAATTTCCTAGGCATTTTGTTGTCTCTTTTATTCATGATTTTATCTTTAATGTCTTCTAAATTGTATATTACTCGTATTGTTACTTAGATACCTGGATCATTTGCAGTAAATGTGTACCTTTTAATTTTTATATGCGATTTTTAGATGCGACATGGACTGTAATATACCATTTTACTCGGCATCGTGCGTACTTTTCAGTAATGAAACAAAAAAAGTATGTCTCTAATGTCACGAAAATAAACTAAGTATGTCAATTGAGGTTTCTCACTTTAGTTACTCCGATACTAAAGGTATGAAATATTTTGTAACGAATTTCATACATTTAGTATGGGAGTAACTAAACTGAGTAATCTCTATTTACATACTTATTTCATGACATGTACGCACGATGCCGAGTAAAATGGTGTATTACAGTCCATGATCGCATATAAAAATTAAAAGGTACACTTTTACTGCAAATGACCCACCTATGTCATGGCTACATTAAATAGTAGTAAATATTTTGTAAGCTATACAAAAAAATTAAAAAATATTTGCAAGGGTTTGAGTCAAAGGCAAAATAAAGTGTCATAGAAAAATGCCCAGTGCATTTTAATTCTGTGAAATAAGAACGTAGAAACATATTTATAAGAGAATTCTTTCTATAGACTTTTTTTTACTTGACTGTACCTATTATTGCGTTCCTGTATTTCGTATTTTCTATACTGCCGTCTTAACGAAAAAAACCATAAATGCCAAAAAGTAAGTTTCGAGAAAAAGCCAAAAAACTTTGCACCTCAGCTAAAATAAGTTAAATTCGAAATATAAGGTGGAAATTTTTCTTAATGAATGAAACACAACTGGGTACTTGTGTTTTATTTATTTAGTAAACAGAATGTGGACTGATGACCTGGTGATGGTCGCAGGAGTCCGCTGGATGCGGGTGGCGCAGGACCGGTCATTGTGGCAATCTTTGGGGGAGGCCTATGTTCAGCAGTGGACGTCTTTCGGCTGATATGATGATGATAATGAAACAGAATCAAATAATGGCTTTTCTAATAATAGCAGGGATTACTAAAACGTGATGTAGTTAAAATGGAATAAATTTATTTAAAAAAGACATTACAGTAGTAATTAGGTACATGATAGGTACCACATTTCCTCTAGAAATCGAGCTTAGTTAGATGATGTGATGCGGCTGGACAGGAACACTAAAGGCATGGTTTAGCCATTCTGCCGTCAGATCAGGGTCGGATTTAGCCTTAACATTGGTGCAGGGTAGTGGGTAGGTATGAATAAAGGTAGGTTTGCCTGGAAACACGAGTCTCCCGCAGCTCGGCCTTCGGCCTCGCAGGCAAGCACGCCGTTGGCCGTGTTTCGGGCCTTCGGCCTTCAGCCTTCCCATTTTCTCGAAAACGAATTGACGGGCCTGCGGCCCTGAGATTCGTTATAGTGCTACACTTATTCATTGTATAGCGAAGGAGCTGGGCTCTGATAACTTGGCCTTTGACCTTGCAAACCTGCTCCCGTTTAGGGGACAATTCGAGCCTTCGGTGATACGCAGAACAGCCTTCGCATTCCATCACGTAGCGTAGTAGCGTTGGCCTCTGGCTTCGATTGTTAAGGCAGTTAAGAAGAAAGGCTCCTTCTTAGACCTTGCTTTTAATTTCGTCGAAGTGACATGCTTGATCCCTCTAAGTGAAAGTCCTCTAGGCCTCTAGCTTCGGTGGTCCTGGTAGATCAAACCAGCGCCCCTCTGAGGGATGATTCGGACCTTTGGCCTTACGCGGAGTACGGCCTACGGCCTTCGCAGTTTGTCAATAATTATTAATTTTATGTTACACTATTCCTATGCCTGGCGTGGTAGCGCTGGGCTCTAGCGGCTCGACCTTCGACTAACACGCCCCCGAGGGCCGCTTTTGGCCGTTGGCTCTATACGGAGCTCGGCTTTCGGTCTTCGTTGGAGTTCGAAGCGAACCGCCGGTTCGATTATAAAGACACGTTAAGGACGGTTGTACCGTGTAGGCTCTCCGGTCGGGCCTTGGGCCCTACGTAGAAGTCAGCTTATTTAGATGCTGGGGTAGTTGAAGAAGCATGGTAGCTTAATTTTCTCGCAGCTCGGCCTTCGGCCTCGCTTTATGTACTTGCAAGTGTCACGCACCCTCGAAGTGAAGGCCTTCGCGAGCACGGCTATTGGCCTCCCACCCTGAAACTCGCCCTTCGGACTAGCTCAACATATATTAACATTGGTTCCGGTAATGTTCCGGCCCTCACGTGGCGTGCCCTTCGACATCACCAAAAATTACTGGGAGCGGATGGGAGCTCCTCGGGCTCCCGGAGCGAAGCCTCGGCCCTCCGTGGAGTCTATTTTGGAAACCGTAATATTATAAGTTAAGTAGTACTTGCATTAAACGCACTTACATCAAATTTTGATGTAGTCGCAAACACACTTCTCGTATATTATAAAGATGGTGCTAAATTACGTACAACGGCAATTTGCCTACGCGCAAACTATTTCACAGGAAAGCACCTAAAAGACTGAGCTCTGAGCCTAACGACGGAGGGCGGGAGGCGATCGGGGGGCTACTACTATCCTAATAAAGCATAAGTTACAACAACGTTTGAGAGATAAACCTCAAGTTCATATTTAAGCTGCTGCCACTAAGCATAAAAAGCATAAGAACAAGCCCTAAGAGAGAGAAAAAACATAACTTGCCAACTTATGATTTTTCTGTTTCGGAGACTTGTGATTAATAAAAAATAAACATGATCTAGCAACAGCATTTGTCGCAACTTGTGGGTTTTTTACTTAGTAATTTTAAAAGATATACAAATATGGTTTTTCTCCTTCTGATATCAATGTTGGATTCACATTCGGGATAAAATATCAAAAACCATAAATCGCCACTTAAGTCTTTTCTGCCTATGAATATGTTGTTAGGGTGTTTTTCTGTTTCAAAACGGAAGTAATTTAGCCAAAAAAACATGGACTTATGCTTGTGTAAATCGGCATCTATAGGACATACAGAAATAACTGTCAGATAGAAAAATTATATTTTTTTCCCTGATTCTGAGGCTAGTAATAACTCAATTTAGCAAAAAATGTCACTTATGGTTTTTCTTCTTAAGACGGCAGTATAGCGGTGTTAGGATTTTATTTTATATTATAATACGAGTAATATGATGTATATCTAAAGTTTCCGAGTGTTTCGGTTTACTTAAAAACAAAATGAAAATGAAAAAAGAAAATCTTATGCCAAAAGTTTCTCGGGTCATGCTCAGTGTAGGTAGGGTTTCGTTGTTGGTCAAAAATGGTTGGGCCGATTATGTTCAAAATAATTTTAATTAAAAAAATCTTTTTTTGGAGCCACGGATCGAAAGTTAGAGACGGACACATATTATATTTAATAATCTGCTGGTTGTCTCCGAAAATATTGACTTTAAGAAAATACTTTCCTTTGAACCCTTTTTTTTAAGATATATTCACTGATACCCACGGATCAAAAGTTCGAGGGAGAGGGGGACACAATTTTTTGAAGAAAATCTTTATTTTTGGTCCCTTATTTTTTAAAAGACCTAATCAACGATACCCATACCTATAGGATTACAGAAAAATAAAACAATCACCCCTCTTTACGTGTCCCCCCCCCCAGAAAGTTGAAAAAACTAGTAGGTACTAACGGCCACTGAGATTTGCTGCGGACAGACAGACGGACATGGCGAAACTATAAGGGTTCCTTGTTTTCTATGGACCCTAAAAATATCACCACTTTGCCTACATGCTACATGTAGGGGAGGAATCCGATTTTTTTAATATTTTAATCTTCCGCTTTGACGGCACATTAGTGCGACAAAGACAGTTAGCTGCCTTTCGTTTACGACTGACGATTAAGCGCTAGCGATTGGCAACTCGGCTAAGCACACTGAACTCTAAAACGCGCACAAATCAGTTCCCAATGCTCTTGTATAAATCGCTTGAAATTGGAATAACACCCATGCCGTGGCATATTCAAGAAGCTCTAATTACTAAACTTGAGGCGGAACGCGGATCAACCATACAAATCCGCCAAAATTATTCATACCCCTTTGAATCTCAAGTAATATACACGGTACTCGTGAGCATTCCGAAAGATTTTAATGCTGAATTCCTGAGCATATTTAGAGTATAAAACTATGAAAACGGATAAACTCGCGTATATTAACTAATTTTAACTTCATTCCGACGTTTCGAACACTTTACAGGGTTCGTGGTCTGCGCCGATACGCGAGTTTATCCGTTTTCATAGTTTTATTTCATGAGTAATCCTCGCGGTAGGGTCATTGTGGTGACAGTGAATCACTTATTTTTCGAAGCGACATAGAAGCTTCAATTTTATCAATAGCAGGGTTTTTGTTTCAGATTTAGATAGATTCATTAATCGACTACATAATTGTCATACACAAGATTGGCATATCTTCAATAGTTTTTATTTTATGACTGTTTTTTTTAAAAAAGGTAAATGATCCACTGTGCACTTATAGGTGTACACCCTGAATATAGGGGTAAGTACACAATGGATTGGGGGTGGAAACAGTGAAACATGTATTGTGATTATGAAATTAAAAACATTTTTATTATATTTTTTATACATTTATTGCTTTTAAATGTTAATCAGGTCCAAGCTGGGCATATTTAGATCATATGATACTTAACACAAATAGCAGTCTGTTGCTCTAATGTCTTAATCATAATCAACAAGATTATATGCAAAATAATATTAAACAAAAACAACTTATGGCGCAGTATTTATGAAAAATCGTAAAGAATGTAAACAATTATACTTATATAACATAATAATTACAGTAAACGCCGTATAATTGCAGCGTACAAGCCTTATATTGTCTAAACCATTAGCAGGCGCGGATCCAGGGGGGGGGGGCAATGGGGGCACTTGCCCCCCCTCACGCTGGACTTATGTATGGCTAGGTGGTGTTTGAAGTGTAAAATACTATCATATCATAGGGCAGTGCCCCCCCCCCCCCCCTCAACGAAGTCCTGGATCCGCGCCTGACCATTAGCCTCCATTTTCTTGCTGTACCGATAAAGAGTCGTAAAAGGAATTTGCCTTTCTTTGGACGCTAAACGGATTGATTTTCCTTTTTGAAGCTCTTCCAGGACCGCCTTCATATCATCTTCAGTAATTTTTCAAATGTTTCGATCTTCTGGCGCAGGCTTTCGCGGCATTCTACAACAAAATAATGCTATGAACGTTACGATTTTTCACGGTATACAGTAAATCACTATCCACTGTGTACCCTCCGCGATTGATTCACTAGGTACCCTTACGCCATTTTAAGTTTATGACGCCGTTACAAAAAAAGTACAAATGATATAGGAATAAAGTTACGATCAAAATGAAGCTTAAAGAATAGTTATCAAGTATCGATATTAGCTACAGCTATAAACTAAATAGAAAAATGTAGAAAAAACATTACAACTTACTTGATTTTTGAATTTTTGACCTGGCGCAAGACATAACCTGTCCTCAGACGTGCACGCGTCGGCGCAGGGGCGCGGGAACTAGGATGGTGGAAACGGACAATCGACAGCTTTTCATGTGACAGAGATAGACTCTGCAACATATTTCTATCTCTCAAATCTAGCGATGATTCTCTGTGTACACCCGATCCACTGTCACCACAACCACCCTAACCGAAGAAAATATTACATATTTAGAGTATTTAATGTTATAGGTATAAAATGTCCTGGATTCGGCTTGGTTCCAGAGATAATTAACCTTTTAAAAAAAAAAAGTTTTTCGACGTAACTCGTCATAAAACTTCTTTTTGATTACAATGCTACCACAATGTGTTCTAATATTACCCCACCTTTTGCCTGACAATCAAAAAATAAGAATAAACTTGACAAAAAACCTTCCCCAAACTTTTTCACAAACATTTTCATTAAAAAAATATTTTTTTAGTGCAGATGGTGCCTTTTTTAGGCTCTAGTGCGAGAAGTGTGTCATTTTACGTCAGGTCCAAAACTTCGGAGGCCAACTGCACTAAAAAACGTCGTACGAGACACGTGCAAACTCCCTATCCGTCGTGTTGTCTTGTAATGTACTATTAACAAATTGTTATTATGATAATAAGTATTGCAAATGTATTCAAAAAATCGTAAAAAAATATTTTTTTTTGTGGAATTTGACATGAGGTCTCATAATATTTTTTGTTTATTTTGATGTCTAGAATGCATAGTTAACATCTTTCGCAATGCTCGCGAGCACCGTGTAGCTCATTCATACAAACTTGAATGAGCAATGTAAGTGATCATAATGATTAGTCTTTTGTCAGATAATTGTCGCTGTTCAGCAGAAAACTTTTATTGAATAGAATTGATGGTACGCCCACTAGTAGATTAGACACAAAAAGGCGAAGACAAAGCCTAATTGTATAGTGAAGTTTAAGAGTAGGCTTGACAACAGCATAAAGCAATGTTACTTTATTTTTTGAGGAGGAGGGGAGTAGGTACTTGCAGAATATAAGTACAAAATAAATAATATACCTAATGATTGTTGAGGGTTGAGGGTCTCTCCTGGTTCGTGGAAAACTGGACACTGAATAACATAGTGTTTGTAGTGCGTATTAAATTAATTAAAAACAATGGAACGGATTTATTTTCGTGGTGTTTGATAAATAAGTATCACGTGATCACTAACTTGACTAACCCCGCTGGCACTTCACCCCGCGGTCGCCCTGTAGGTACAACGGTGCGCAACGCGGTGATTATATGTATATTAATTCACATATGTAAAAGGTATTTACCTATTGTTCTATGTATATTCGATGATCATATCAGAAAATGGTATTCCCTACTACTTAGTATAGTCCCTTGTTCTATATTCATAGGAGGCTCTACACATTATTTTGATTATAGGTCATAAGTCAATAATTGTGCAAAGTAACATGTTTCCTGCAGGCCTAGCCAAGATGCCATTCTCCAATCGCATACGATAAGCGATAAGTCACGTGACCATAATAATGTATTTGAATGGTCACGTGATATTTCATTCAACTCTGTCATTCTCATACATTTATTACTTATTTATCGCTTAATGTATATGATTCCAGAATAGCATCTTGGTTAAGTCTGCTGGTCAACTATTCAATTTTATGTCACGATTTATGATGTCCTAACATATGCCAGGCACGGAAACGACCCACATTTGGCGAGCCCTAGGCAATCTACTGTAGTCTACCCATCAGAAATGTCGTTTCCTCTAATACAGGTACAGCTCTGCTTAGTTGTTTGTTGGCAATCTGATAAGAAAATAGTATCAATGGTATGCCACCATTATGATTAAATTAACAGTTAGATACACTGGCCAATCAATGCAGATTCAATTTTGCGATGATAGTTACTTACTGGAGTCATTGGAGTGTATTACGACTTCTGTTTTACCTACAACAATGCGTCTTGCTTATATCTCAATAAATGAATACGAAAAGGTACTTAATGGTTCGTTTTATTAGCTCATTATCACACTCATTTAACTAACTACTAAAGTGAATTAACGGACGTGGTAAAAAATGCAGTGCTTTTTACATTATATTCTCAATTTTTTTCTGAATAAGTAAGTAGTTGTAATGATCATTATTTCTCTGTTTTCTGTATCCTAATTGTTTGTCATTTCACGCATAATCTTAGTAACACTCACTCACAAACAATATGAAAATTAAAAAATAAAATCCAAGGAAAAGAGTTTCTCAGGCCATACTCAGTGTAGGATTTCGTTCTTGGTTAAAAATGGCTGGGCCGATTATGTACAAAATAATTTTAATTTAGTTCTTCTCACTCTCTATCATTTTTATTACTCTCAACTCTTCAGAATTATAATTTCAATTTTAAATCATTTTAACTGAATTTTTGTTCCGACAAAATACAACACGATAAAAATGATTACACAACCGTCGTTCGGCAAGATCGGAAATTACTCGTTCACGAATATAAACAAGTAAAACTAAACACTAAACCACTTGCCAAACTTTGAGCAACTGAGAAAACCTTAAAATCGAAAAGCACGTTAAATTCCACCGCGTAAACATTTTAGCATTTCTCCTTTCTCAAAAAGCTTTTCAACTAGAGAGTATTTCGAAATGGATTAGATTCACAAAGTTTAAAACTACTTAGTTCGTTTTTAAGATGCTAGGTTTTTGTAAAGTTTTAACAAAGGTAATTTAAATACAAATTAAAAATGACAGGCAAGGTAAACAGAAACGGACAATCTCTTTAGCAGAAGAAATATAATAACTTTAAAAAAATATCGATCCCTCTAAAATTCCCAAAAGATCACAGGAGAATGCACTTATTTTTAAGCCACCTTGTAGGTATTTTATGTTGGATTTTATGTAGAAACAGAACAAATTGATTGTTATCTGCTGAAAGTATGAACAGTAATTACTGTAATCAAATCTCTGAATAATTTTTTGAACAATGATTCCTTCAAATGGTGGCTAGGAGTCATATACTACATTGTGTAGCCGCTTATAAAAATACAATGTAGAAAAGATACAGTAGCTCACAAAAATATGTCGTTCCTTACAGCCATAATCTTACAGCAGTCCCGTAGATTTATTTGTTAGAGTTCCATAACCTTTGCAAAACCAACCGGTAAAGTATCCTGACACGTCATAATAAATTCAGCGAGGAAGGACGCCAGACGACAAATTCTTAAAGATTTATAGCAAACGCGAGCCTTCTATTGACTAAAGGTATCTTTTCCACGTTTGCCGTTTAGTCCGTTAATGTAACAAAGGCTATGATTGTGCTTAAAATAGCTGCTAGCCCGCATGGATTAAGAAACAATTTTAAGTAAATTAGGAGGAATATCTTGTTCAGCATTTTTACTTCATTTGTCAACTCTTTGAATTTTATTGAAGGTATACTCTTTAGTGACGTGCTAGAGAAAATCAGAAGAGAAAATATCTAGGGACCTGAATACCTATGTACGATTAGTCTTTAATACTCGTACTACTGCAACGGAAATCCTCCAAAACATAGAAAATACTGCGATCCCTGAACCCAAAAGGTTTTCTAAAATATAACGAACTGGAATCTTCATGAATGAAAAGCCCTAAAAATGACTGAGTACCTCCATTTGGTTATCACTATACGCGCCATATTGTATTTGATTTGGGGCCTATTGCATAACAAACAACAACTAATATTACAAGCGGAACTCTCTTTTCCATCTCTCTCACTACAATTTGGAAGATTGCGGTTTTATTCGTGCCTTAAAATCTACAATATTATATGTCGACAATAATCACAATGATATTAAGAATGCATTTATGGCATATAGCATTAATTTACCTATGTGCAGTACATATATCATTACAGATCGCTCCATACTAGGATTCCTCATTAGAGAAGAATGTTCGTGTTTGTCTCAAACCGCTGCCGCTCGGAATAGTCAACATTCCCTCGAAGAATATGTTTACTTCTCTAGAGAAAATAACCGCGAGCCTGCAAAATAAAGCACTTTTTATTAAAACCAAGTAATTAAATGCATGGTTATGAATTTTTATATTTGTTGCAACCGGGCTGCCCGACTGGTCCGTTCTTTTTATACTAAAACATGACTTACACATCTAGATCATAAGGAGTCCACACTGGGCATCCGACACTTCGTCTAGCCTCGCTCTGATGTCACGCAGGCCCCTGTCATAGAATTGTGTACCTGGGTGCTTAGACATGTTGCCAATCGCTAACGCTTAATCGTCAATCGTAAACGAAAGGCAGCTTATGATTTTTGTCGCACTGTCATGAAAGAGTGACAGAGACGGAAAACTACGATACGCTACTAAGCGTTAGCGATTGGCAACTTGGCTAAGCATCCTGGGGGGCTACAATGATGTGTAAAAAAAAATAAAAATAAAAAACCTGTCAGTTTTTGACAGTTATTCTATGGAACTGACACATCGCGATTCAGAGTAGGTCCTAAAATAAATCGCATTAGTACATCATGGTAGCCCCCCCCCCCCTTTCCCGAGCAATAAGGAGGACCCACGGACCCCCGATCATCGCTCTCGTCTTATGCGAATCTACACTGTGAATCCAAGTGTTTACAAATAATCATTCATACATGACACCTCCGAAGTTGCAAATGTGCATGTCATCCGGAACTGTTTACCATCAAACGGCCCGTAACTTGCGAGTCGGACTCATGCTCAAAGGGGAGCCGTAGCAGCATTAATATAAAAAATACAGTTAAATCAACTTGTCTCAAAAACTTTATGAACATTAAATAAAACTATGAAAACGGATAGAAAATTTTATGAACATTATGTAACAAAAACCGTTGAAATAGTATATTAATATACATCACGTTCATTTTTACCCCGTA
Source organism: Thaumatotibia leucotreta (assembly GCA_025490895.1). Taxonomy (NCBI): domain Eukaryota; kingdom Metazoa; phylum Arthropoda; class Insecta; order Lepidoptera; family Tortricidae; genus Thaumatotibia; species Thaumatotibia leucotreta. The sequence goes on from JALPQI010006327.1 coordinate 11,973, forward strand.
TTTTAAAACAGGGGGGGCACACTTTTTATGATATTGAGAGCTGATATTTTATCTCGAAAATCATTTTATCATTTTAGAAGACCCTTCTATTGATACCTCACACGTTTATGTACCTACATCACAAAGAAATACTATTATTACATATCGATAACCCCATCCCATCCCCATTTTTTTTTACTTTTTAGTATCATAGTAGTTCGTTCGTAGTAGCGGTTCGTACAGTAAGGCCTCGGTCGTTTTGACCAGCCGCCGCCCGCCCCGCCGCGTGCGGCCGACGACAGACGCCGGCCGCCGCGGCCAGCGTGTGAACTGGGTATTATGGTCGTTTTGAGATCGTAGCCGCGGCGGCCAGTTGGCGATTATGGATGTTTACCTCTTAATGCGTCTATACGCATAGTTAATGGAAGAGGCCTACGTCCAGCAGTGGACAATCATAGGCTGATGATGATGATACAGTCATAAAAAACTTACAACATTATCAACACACTCAATAAATAAACGGGTAAAGTATACAAGTATAATTTATAAATCACAGCTTTTTTTGATATCACATTATTGCGATTACAAAAATGCTTGTCTACCCTACCACGCAATAACAGAAGTAAAGCGGAGATGAAAGAAATTAAAACATATTCCACCACGCCCGGTTTATGCGAGAGATAACGCGAAAATGTATTCCAATTGAATCTTTTAAATGTATTCAGATACAATCTTTATACGACGACGTATACTATTTCTGTATACTGTGCACTTTAACTAATTCAATCAAAAACTCGTCACTTTCCTTTGTAAATTTATCCATATTGTCCTCACGTCCACACGCCGCAATGCTCCAAAATGACTAGAGACGCGGCGGCCAGCGGGCGGCAGTAGCGGGCGGCGCGGGGACGCCGCACGCGGTGGGCGAAAACGACCACTCCCGAACATTCCCGAATACACCATTCACACGCTGCGGCCGACTGGACGTCGTCGGCTGCGGCCGGCGGGTGAAAACGACCAAGGCCTAACACATATCTTCATAAAATTGCTGTATTACCTACCTACTTATCGTTTCCGAGTAAAGCGGCTGTGACAAACGGACAGCAGGACAAATCTATAAGGGTTCCGTTTTAGCCACTTTGTCTACGGAATCCGTAGGTATAACTATTAAGCAAGCATCCACCCTGATTTATACCTTTTTGATGTTTATTGTGATGAAAACAGTGTCTTTCCTCAGAATTCAATCAGACAGACAGCCTGACTACAAGATTAGTCAGGTATATAAAAATTGAAAATGTTATGCGTTATACAGGGTTATTTTTCCACCAGTACAATAAATCAACATAGGTACGCAATAGTAGTCCAAAATACAAAATACTAGCATTTTTTGTTACTACCCCTTTGCAACAAAAAACTAAAACCCTAATGTTCGAACTTATCCGCAAATCTAACAAAAAATGTGGACGTACAAATATTACGCATCTATCGACGTGCATAACAAGCAAAACGCACAAACTGTCAATCGTTTGTTTAAAATGTCATCGCGCGCGGCATGGCCGGTTGGATCACCCCTTCCCGCCGCCTTCGTCATACCGCTCCGTTGACGCCTTATAATTAGTGCGCCCATTATGTTACATTTGCATGAAGGATAAATTAATAAAAAATTAAAAAACATGTGTTAATTTTATTTGAAAAATGTGATCTATTATTGTACTGGTGAAAAAGTAACCCTGTATATACTCGTATATCATTATGTCGTTGTTATGCGTGTCAAATACCCTTTGGCCATTTCGTCGAAAACCCCTTCTGAACTATCCGTACCACTCTTAATTCGGGTCCATTCCCCAACGCATTACGCCTTGTTAATCGTATGTAAACACCTAATTTACTCATTAAAGTTTGATTAGCTTGAACAACTTTGGTAATAATCCAATCAGAATTCGGGAAATCCTTCGAGTGTGTCAAACTTTCACAATCACAAGGGAATTGAGCTCGGTAAAATGAGTCTCCTGTCCGATCTAGCATTCTTTCGCAGATCCGGCACGAAACTTCGCTCTGATTTTAAACTGCTTGTGATATTGTCTGTATTGTATTATTTCCTGGTACATAATCATTTTTCCCATTTTTAGGGTTCCGTATTCAACTAGGAACCCTTATAGTTTCGGCATGTTTGTCTGTCCGTCCGTCCGTTCGCGGATAATCTCAGTGACCATTTGCACAAGAAAACTGAAATTTAGTATCAATATGGAGGTTGGGTATTTTTGTGTCTACAAATCAGAAGGCGTCTTTGTATTTGAAAATATATATTTACAATTATTTTGCAGAGAAAATCACAATTAAAGTTTTTTAATCTGACAAAAATTAAGTGTCCCTAAGTGAAAAAGCTCACATATAAGATGTGACGTCAATATCAGAAAATTTATGAGATAGAGTAGAATTACACCTCGGCTCAAAATTAAGGAGCTGTCACCAAAAGGCCGGCTGTCCCAGATCAAAGCCTAGTAAGTGTATTTAGCGAAATTTTACAGGAGAGGCAAATAAACATTTTGTTAAAAAAAAATAGTACCAGAGACCTTTATCTCACAAGACTTTGTTTTATATAAAGAAGTATAACTTGCTTTATAAGACAAACTATTCAAACTTAATATATGTATCTTTTTAGAACGTTTATGTGCCTTACTAACAACTGATTACAAAAAAATAATAGAAATGTTATGTCAATTACAAAACTGAAACCTAGCAAGTGGTACAAACATGGTAAATGTTACTGTCTGGCAACTCTTAAGTGTCAAATATAAAATCAAGCAAATGCTAACTTTGAAATCCGGATTAGGATTACCATTTTAATAAGGTAAAGTAAAATTGTAGTATAGTATACATTGGGGTAATTTCAAACTTCAGAAATTCTGCTCGGGTAATTTCGGAATGAATCTTGATTATGATAAAAATAACGGTGTGTTTTATGGTATTTTCAAATAAGACGACTTATGAAATGACCGCAAAGCACACTACTTAATTGCAATCTGGGGGATTTAAATGATTTTGAAATTACTGACTACCAGTCCTTTCCCGCAGACCTTCGCTGCAAAGTACTTGCTAACAATTTACTACACATTGAAACTTACCAAAAACATCATTCTAAGCCAATAAATGTCCACTGCTGGACATAGGCTTCCCCCATACCGAGTCATTTTTTTTTTAAATTGTCTCGCACTTGTTTTTTGTTTTTGTAACTTTTAATATGATTTCCACTCAGAATCGCGAGCTCTTTCGATCCTGATAGGAGAAAATTTTGGTATCATCTTCTGCTACGAGTGTATGCATGTGCATACCATTCGAATATCACGTGTATAAACAGTACTAAACACACGACTATCGGCTTACCAGCGATAATAAAAAATGGCAATAAACATTCAATCAGCAATAAGTTTATCAAAAAACTTTTGTACGAAATATCATTTGGTATTCACAAGTCTTTACGGTGAAGGAAAACATCGTGAGGAAACCTGCAGACACCTGCGAAGAAATTCCAGTGTGTACCTATCTGAAGTCCCCAAAAAGTACTGGACCAGCGTCGGGACCACGCAAAATAGGCACGTTTGATGTCGAGTTGTGGAAAAAAATAGAAAGAAATGACAAACACAATACAATAGCAACAAGTATTGCTATTATTTGATTTGATTTATCAATACCTTCGTCGAAATTTGAAGCTTCTGCTAATATGTCCAGGGTTCTTCCATAGAGAGACAATGGACAATACCGACAAATAATCCACGTAATGATAGTGACGTTATGAATTATCGAAGATCCAATTTTGTTTATTATCAAAAGGTACAATTTTTTGGTCGGTTCTTCGTCAGTTAACAACCAAAACGCCTTATACCAATCGTCAGTAGAAACTAGAATAATTGCAAACAAAGCCTAAATAATTGCATAATTCCGTAATCGCGCACTTTTAGAACACAATCTTGGTCTCGTCACCAACTTAAAACCTTAGGCCTTGAGTTCACATACACTTTTAGTTAAAATTATTAATATTTTGGCCACTTTGATGACGCTGCTGCCCGTCATCGATCGTCGATAAATAAATGGTCAATATCAATTCAATTCCTCAGTCAACTCTTACGACACCCGCGGGGCGGTGACAAAAACCGCAGGCAGGGAGCGCTGGAGCGGCGACCATTAGAACGCAAACTTCACTCATTACTGACTTGATAGGTTTTATTTATTGTTATATTTGAATTCCTTGTACGACCCTTCGGCAATTTTTTAAATCAAAAACCTAGTAAGGGACAATTTCCATATTCAAAAATCTAGTGTGTTCCATTTACAAACTCAAAAATCTAGTATAGCATGCAGTTGCCAGGTTTTTGGACTTGAAAATGTTACTTACTAGGATTTTGAATATGTTGGTGGCATGTGAAAAATGCCCTTGCTAGGTTTGGTGGGTTTCATAACTTTGATTCTAATTGAGATAGAAATACAGGTGTTTTTGCATTAGACGCAGCTCAACATTTGGGGCAGATACATTAAAAAAACGTAATTTGACAAAAAATGTCCCTTGCTAGGTTTTGATTTGGGACAGCCGAGGCGTCGTATACCATTCCCGTCTTGTTAGAGTGATAAGTTTTAAAAACTTTCTCAGCTGTTTTAAATACGTAGGTACTCTTAAGTCACTCTGTTCGTATATATAAAAAAAGTTGTTACATACATTACGTTTATATAAATTGAGTGAGTTCGGAGTAAGTAAAAGCCGATCGACACCCTTTTCCCATAACTTTTGCCAATACATTAACGTAGGTATGTTACAGACTAGCGAAAAACACGAATTAAGTAACTTTTAAGTGAAAACAAACAAAGAAAGGATATATTGAAGTAGTGATGTGCAAGCTCGCATCAATATGTTTATGCTTTCCTGTATTTGAAACATTTTGTTTTCTTGCAAGAATACGTAGGATGCCCTGAAAATTTCGGGAATTTAATACTTAGGAACGTATATTTGACATGTGTTATACCTCTTTCTTACAAGCATAGGCTCATTATTCGAAAATACTGGCCACTTAGAAAAAAAAAACAATGTCCGATTTTCAATTGTTTTTTAAAGTCGTTGAGTCGCTGGTGAAAATGGAGCTGTCCCGCGAAAGTTTTAGAGCAATGATTTATTATGACTTTAAAAGTGGATTAACACAACAACAATGTGGAGACCGATTAACTATTGCTTTTAGTAGTGAAGCACCTTCAAAGACGACCATATACTCGTACAGGTGGTATTCGGAATTCCAACGTGGCCGTGTGTCTCTTGCGGATGATGTACGTGAGGGTCGACCGAAAGCGGCCGTTACCGATCAAAACATCGATGTTGTTCGCCAACTGATAAAGGAAGATAGGCATGTTACATATCGGGAGATTCAGGAGACTTTAGGCATTGGAATGAGTCAGGTACAAGTTATTTTACAACAAGAGTTGGGCGTGCGGAAGTTATTTTCCCGGTGGATTCCTCACTTGTTATCTGACGACCAGAAAACGGTACGTGTCAATTGGTGCCGCAAAACTTTAAAAAGATTTAATGGAGGAAGCTCAAATGCCGTTTTTAGTATTGTGTCAGGTGACGAATCATGGATTTACGCATATGAGCTTGAATCGAAAAACCAATCTCGAGTTTGGGTTTACGAAGACGAACCGAAGCCGTCAAAAGTTGTTCGTTCTCGCAGCACGATCAAAAAAATGGTAGCCACGTTTGTCTCCAAATCGGGTCACGTGGCGACTATCGCTCTTGAAGATCGAAGAACTGTCAATGCCGATTGGTATATAGGCGTTTGTTTACCGATTGTTTTTGCTGAACTGCGAAAAACTAACCCTAACCGCCGTATTATACTACACCATGATAATGCCAGCCCTCACACCGCTCAGAAAACAGACGACTATCTGAAGGGCGAAACGTCGAATTACTGGACCATCCTCCGTACAGCCCCGACCTAAGTCCCAACGATTTTTTTACTTTCCCGAAAATAAAGAATCGGTTGCGTGGTCAGCGTTTTCAGACCGCGGAAGAAGCAGTCGACGCTTATAAAATGGCCATTTTGTCAACCCCCACTTCAGACTTCAATAACTGTTTTAAAAACTGGTTTCAGAGAATGAAAAAGTGTATTAAACACAAAGGAAAATACTTTGAAAAACAATAAAAGTACTTTTATTTCATTAAAATGCGTATTTTTTCTGATTCCCGAAACTTTCAGGGCAACCTACGTAGTACATTGTGCATCCAGGGAAGTAAGTACGGAATTACTAACGAGAGTGTTAGAAGGCTTTTAATGACTCGAGTTAGTATTTCGCTTAAACGTTAAGTTTTTAGACATAAATATTTATTAAATAACGTACTGACATTTCTATTACTCCCTTGGGAATTTCACTTTGCTATTACTCCCGCTACGCACACAAACAATGACGCGCTTAGACAGCAAGTATGATGAAAAAAAAAATGTAATTCAAGTACAAGGTGGTATTTCTTTCTAAGAATATTACAGCACATCACTAAACGTGTGAAGACCACATTTCCGACTTTCGGTAGAATTGCCAAATATAATTTGTTGGCATAATGGAAGGCACGAGGATAAATTACCCTCTCTAATGTGACCGTGAACTCTGTAAGGAATTATCTTCACTTACTTTCCGTGGTCATTTAGATTATCCAGAAATAATACTACGCGCCTTTTTACGTTCTCTCCGTGAATGAGAATGGTTTCCTGTTTTAGATTTACGGTGGACGTTCGAATGCTAAATTGGTAGAGTTAAATATTTATCGTAAGTAAGTAGGTACTAAGTTACTTAACTTTTATAAAGTACTTGTACAAAGATTAGAACTAGTAATTCATGTATTATTATTAGGAAAGGACATAATAATCTAATGCGTACCGTACGATTATCAATTATTTATAATACTTCGTTTCAGAAGATAAATTACATTAGAAAGTGACTTCGCACTGGCTCGCTTTTATTTATGCATAAATACATAAATATGTCAAAATGATTCGATATTATTATTTTATTAAAAAATAAAAATAAAAACATTGCAACATTTCAAGTTTCTAATACTAAAACTATTAATAGTTTTAGTATTAGAAATAGTTTCGGTTTTAAATCATCCACACCCGATGTTTATGAGCACGATTTCTATATTAACTCGAGAGTTCTATTTAAAACCCCTAAGGGTTATCTGTTGATTAATTAATATATGGCTCTAATATTAGAAAAAGTAGCGCGTCTTTAGAAATAAAATTGGTTCTTCAGACGAATACAAATTGGAGATTTTGGAACGTAGGGTGAATGTATGTTAACTTAATTTATTTGTTTGTCTCAAACAAAGTAAACCATTATGGGAAATTTCTTGAAACGAAACGGTATCTCGGGCCACGCACGTTGGCACTTTAGATTTTTATAGGTACTTACGGTCATAGAAGATTTCCTTCATTTCCCGAATAGATGGCATTATTCATGTTTGTTATTTTACGTTTGTCACTTTTATCAGTCAGTACCAATATTTACATGTACAAAGAACTACTGAAATACTTAGGAAAATCATTGCAGGTAGCATTTCTTAACAGTTGAAGGTGCCCCATAGAGCTGCTTATTATTAGACAGGCATTATGCTCATTTGCCACTGTTGTGATACAAAAACAATGAGTCGAATCAGCAACTTCGAGAAATTACTTTGTCCACGTCAAATTCGTTAATGGCATCCATAGAAACTTTTACACCCGATTCACTCTGGGGAATAATTTTGGGGAAAAGTATCTCCACAATTATGAACCCAGTTACAACATTTTGAACCTACTACTAATTAAAGTTTTTTTTTTGGATTAGTACTCGAGGGTATCATTAAAAAAATGTAGTACTTAATGAATAAACACTTTGTTGCACAAAATATATGTTTCAAAATAAGTCCTTTCGTAAAGTCAGTCCTCATTTAATCATGGTAGTACAAAGTGGATTGCGATTTTAATTGCATACAGCAGATAATTCGCAGTCTCAGCAACTGAATGAGATTTTCGTATCAAAAATGGATTAAACTGACCGATTTTTTTATCATTTTGTCGAAAATCATGACTCGTACCTTAACGAGATAACGAGTATAATAATAATATGCCATTCGTTTTAAAGGCCACATTTTACTGTTATGATACTACTTTTAGATTCGTAGAAAAACATAATTTGATTGTATATAAATTATGCAATGGGCCATATCTTAAATGGAAAAATATTCTAACAAAGCCCATAATAAAGGATCAAGAGTACCTTGAACCCATAGTGTTCGTAAGTTTTTGAGCATCGCCACTACTAACACTACATTTGTCATCATCATCCGCCTATCTGCGTCCTTTGCTGAACATAGGCCTATCTCATTACACACCATTGTACATGAACGGCTGCAAGGTGACGGTGACGGCAGTAAGAATACATTTGCCACCACCCCAATTCTTCACGTAAGTGTCGTAAGAGTCGACTAATGGGTTGAAGTGTCGCTGACCATTAATTTGTTGAATATCGACGACGGAATACAATAAGCATGCGTATGCACGTATGCATATAGAACATTGGAATTTCGGTCAAATTAACGTGCCAGCACGTATCTAGCAGTAAAGGGTAACTGTTTTCTTAACCCCTACTGTTATTGAGTTATTAAAAAAAAAGTTTGATGACTGAACAAGAAGTGTACCCATTGTAACCTTTATTACATCGTAATGTTACTTATTTAACCTGTGCCGCCAGTCACCTGAAACTTAATTGTTATTCTTAAGGTTCTCTCACACTTACCATTTAATTTACTATGAATGATTTAAAAAAAAACGAATTTTATATCCCAGGTAACTCCAATTAACGTACCATAGCAGCCTGTCAAATAAAACGGGAATCAAACGAAAGCATAGCCATTGCCGCCCAGGCCATAAAATTTGCCAGAGAATTTGAATTAATAATGTAGGCAATAGAATAGAATTTCTTTAAACTTTCAATCATTTATTAACTAAATATATGAACAAATTTCTTTTGTTTAAGGAAACCTTTTAATAGGCCTCTGGGCGGCAAGAGAATAAACCTGTCAGCCTAGGCAACAGCCATTAAAGACAATACGATAAAGACAGATACTTTTTTCTAGACAAAAGAAAAATAAATCTCCAAATGAGCGGTTCCACAAAACAAAAGACGATCAACCGGCCGCAATTTGAATATGAAAATTAATCACAGTCCGAATGTCACAGCCACAGAGCGCGTTTAACCGAATAATAAATAGATTTCTCCATGCCAACACCCTCGAGACGGCATTTTACGCTGTTTTTGTAAGCTAGTGATATTACGAATTTGTAATATTAATAAATATATTCTTTCACGCCAATATTACGCGCGTGAGACGCTATTTTACGCTGTTATTAGCAACAGTGACATTACAATTTTGAATATTATTATAGTTTAGTATATTATAGTTTAAAGCCTCGTATGTCGTAACGGGTTCCGCGGACGAGTATTAGAAAAAAATATTTCCGGCACACGAGAGGTTAAACGAATAACCTCGCGAGTTTACTTAGATAGTACACGATATTCTATGCTGTTACTATTACAACGAATTAAAAATAAATAAACATCATGGGATAATCTTACAGAGTACCTACATATTTATAAATTTAACGTTATTAATTTAAATGTATAGGTAGGTATATACAGGGTGACCTTTTTTCGACCGTTCAAATTCTACGTAGTGAATGTGTAGGTCATACTGACCAACTTTTATTATGGGGACAAAGTCGAAATCGCGAAAAAAAAATCAGCTGTTTCATACAAATTGGCGGCATTACGCCGGCCGAAATGTATGAAACAGCTGATTTTTTTGAAAAGTTGATGAAAAGTTGGTCAGTATGACCTACACATTCACTACGTAGAATTTGAACGGCCGAAAAAAGGTCACCCTGTATGTATACAGCAAGGAGATGCTGCCAGCACCCACGGTACAAACAATGCCATAAGGGCCTATGGATTTATGGTAGTTATACACTGTCCAACCAGGTAACAAGCGGAAAATTAAAATCTTCTATTGACAACCTACATTTTACTCTTCCCGCCTACATTTTTTGGGAACAAAATAAACATAAGTATAATTATCTGTATAACCATCACACAAACTAGTATTCGAACACATAATTTACTTATCTATTATAATACCTACATCTGTTATTCGAAAATAAATTATACTCCACATTCAACCACTAACTAAATAAATGTTTCAAAAATGTATCATGAAACACTTTATTATTCACGAGGCGGTACATATGATTGAAATAATAGCACAAATGTGGGTTAGCGTGCGGTAAAAATACATATCATTAAAGGAACGCTGAACCTCGCTGAACCGAACGCTCGAGCGGAGCGGGAAGCGGGGCGTGCGGCGGATCATAAACAAAGGACTATGCGTCAAAATGGACGAAAACCCAACAGTGCTGGGATTAGTGTCATCAAAAAGGTCTGCTTATGTGCTTTATTTCATTCTATAGGTGCAAAGTTGAATTCCATTGGATAATAGGCATGATGACTGGCAAGTCAAATCAGCATCTTTTTTCGAACTGGCAAAACGATCACTAGGTACTATGGAATTTTATATGAAATACTCAAAAGTGACGTCACGTTTGAGTACTGCCAAATGACGTACTCTTTTAAGTTGTTTTCTATTTATTAAATAGAAGTTATGTACAAAAATTACTGCTATCTACATCTTAGTAATAATTTCTTCGTGTATTATGTCGTGCATAATGTTAAATAATTTATTTTAACTACAGTCATCATTCCTATTCTGTATGAGTGAGGTGTTCTGCGGGTACTCTCTAAATAAATCAGGATCACCGTCGTCCAGACAGACATCATCATAGTATTTACTCTGACTAAAATACAAATAACTCCGTTTTGCAATGGAATTGAACAAAGTGCCCATAGAATGAAATTAAATAATTACACCTATTTAATGACACCACTTTCAGCTCTGTTGGTTTTTGGTCCACTCTCCATACAAATCTACCCATAGGGCCTGAGTGCCCGCCATTCAAATCCTTGCCGCCGCGCCGAACGCGCCGCTCAACGCTCGACACTCATGCCCTGGCCACGACATCGGTCTAAGGCGACCGGCTTAGCTGAAAACGTATGGTGCTCCCTCCCGTACCCATATCGGCATCTCGCTCCAACTCATGGATTCGCTCGCCGCTGGTCGCCTTAGACCAATGTCGTGGCCAGGATATCAGGCCATTCGGTGATTTCGGTGCGTCGAGCGTCCAAGGGATTCAGATAGATACTGTATAATATTCTACGCTAATGTCGATACAAAAATCCAGTTTAACGTCACCAGATACCGGACATAGAAAAATATCGACGTGACTATATATTATTATTTCATCTCCCAATTGTATTCCAACTAAAAAGCGATCATTCAAAATTATCAGTTTGAGAGCTCTTAACATGAAATTAGTTTAATTTAAATCAATAAGCTCCTGTCGAAAGTCGTTACTAAATCGTTACAATCTTCAATCATCTCGACATCACAGCTTTCGTGATTGATTAGCAGGTAGGCAAAGATGCCGAAATAGGTTCCCTTTCCCTTGACCTCTGAGGGTTTGAGGGCCTATTGTGGATATCGAAATTCGTAATTCGAGTATCACGTCTCTGTCACTTTAATGAGGCCTTTTTTAGAGTGAGAGTGACATGTTTTAGAAGTACTCAGACGACGATTGAAGGATCCTTTTCATCTTGTGGCTATTTATCCTGTAGATATCTACAAAAGATGTATTTTACCGGGCTACATATATTATGTAGCGTTGTGTTCCTGATTGAGAGTAAGATTGGGTTTTATACATACGTTTTTCAATTAATATGACTGTTCTTTAACCACTTATTTACTAATACGACGAGGTGTTATTTACTTATTTTGTAGCATAGCAGTAGATTCTATCGCAAAAATCAAAATATATATAGGTACAATTCGTCAGTAGAAAACAAAAAATAAATTTTTAATTTCGCAGTTTTAGATTAGAACACAATCATGGTTCTACCACCAACTTAAATCCTTAAACTTGAGTTTACATACATTTTGAGTTATACTTACTAATATTTATTATTATTAACATGAAAATATGTATCTGTGAACGTACTTCACGATATGTGTCAAAGACATCAAATTCTTATGAAAGTCAGCCATATTTGATTACATTTTTTTTGTTTTCTACAAGTTGTCAATAATGGCTGTCCAATGAAATTTATTGTCTTCAAATTTTGGAATCATAAAAGCCAAAAAATTTTGAAATAAAAAAATATACTTTCGTTTGTAAAAGAATGCAAGCAGGAGGACGCAAATAAAATTTCTGCTTGTTTTTTAATTTCTTGCCTGCTTGTATGTATCGCCAGTCCGCTTGCCCAGCGTGGTGATTATAGGCCAGCATTTACAGCCGTGTGGTGACGGCAGTAAGAATACATTTCTTACCACCCCAACTCCTCCTGCGGGTGTCGTAAGAGTCGACTAAGGGATTGAAGTTTCACTGACCATTTTACAAGATTGATGATGGGCAGCAGCGTCATCATAGTGGACACATTACTGCGATCGCCAATCCGCTTGCCCAGCGTGGCGATTATGGCCATTTACCTCCTAATGCGTCTAGACGCATAGTTAATAGGAGAGGCCTACGTCCAGCAGTGGACTAACATAGGCTGATGATGATGATGATTTACAGCCAGCCATTTACCTCCTGTGTAATGCTTCTATACGCTTAGTTAATAGGAGAGGCCTAAGTCCAGCAGTGGACTGAGACAGGTTTATGATGTCTGTATATGTATCGGTATATTAGGTATTTTTCAATTCAATAAGGGTCGTCCGAAATGCAGTCGTTTGTCATTATGGCCCCAGAACTAGAATAATTTTACTAAAGCGCCTTTGAGCACCTTCGCCCACATCTTATATACAGTAAAAGTGGTACTCATTAGAATGTGTTCGGAAATTGAAGACATGTGAAATGTATGGCATGCCTTTTATGCCAGACGACACTTTTTCGAACAGATTCTACAATCATTAAATGCGTTTATGCGTGCGTTTATAATATTACTCTTTATGTTAGCGTAGGTGAAAACGGGTATTATTAGGGTAGACAAAATGGTAAATCATATAAAGGTTGTTGTGTTAAATATTTTTTTATGAATAGGAGGAAATGCTGTCAGCATCCTCGGTAGGTACAATGCCACAAGGGCCAATCTTAGATTTGGTTATATCTATCAATAAGGGCTTGTCCATTAATCACGTCATACTCTATAGGGGGGGGGGGGTCAAGAAAAAATCACCAATTATCACCATAGGGGAGGGGGGGTCATCGGACAAATCACGTGTAATTTTTTGTTACTCTCCGCTGAACAGCATTATAGCTAGTAAAAAAAATCTATACATTTTTTAAAACACTTTTTAAATAAAACCAGATGTCAAACCCTGAACTGAGTTTGAAAACTTCGCGGAAATTACCTCGTAGTTGGCAAAAAAGTGTTTTCGCATCACGTGTGCTGAATAAAGTACGTAAATTCAAGTGTTATTAAAAGAGGACTACTTAAGCAATAAATTACACGTCATATTGGCTAGCGGGGGGGTCCTGAAAATATCACCAAATATCACCATGGGGTATGGGGGGTCTAAAATAGGCCAAAATCGTATGACGTGATTAATTGACAAGCCCTAAATGAAATCTAACTAATCTAATCTTCTTCTTGCGTCTAATCTTGCGTCTTTTTAAAGACCTAAGCATACGTGGGACGTAGGGACAGACAGACAACGGTGCCGACTTTTTTCTTTTCCTAGTTAGTGATTTCTATTTAGCAGCACACTTAACACAAAAGTAAGGCGACTATATCCCACGGGCGAGGACATCTGTCACTGTCTAACTGTATTAATTAAACCGTGACAGGTGTCTGTCACGTTCGCGTCAGACTCTCGCCTTACTCTTGTGCTAAGCCCGCTGGACAACCTACTCCAAAATCCAAATTCAATGCTTCGTTAAAATCCTAGTTTTGAATTCACAACAAAGCCACCGGGTCGGGTGATGAACGAACGAAACGTGAGCAGTGCAATTTGACTGTTCTATTTTTTGGAACGGAAACAATAGCCGTACCATCAGTTGGAAAGTAAAGGATATGTTAGATTTTACTTGATACGTAAAGTGTTACCTATATCGCGCTTGCACTGATATGCTTGCTGATGCTTTTGAAGTGTTGACGAGGTGTTTGGCAATTGGATTAGTGTATTTTTTTATGTTCACATGTGCCTAGGTATGTATTATTGTTAGTATTAGATCTAATTTATGTTCTTTTAATTAGTAATGACCCTTTCTATATCGTTGCTAATTTAATCTCGTTAGGTATAAGTTTCTGCAAAATTATGTATTCATAATTATTGTTAATGTACCAATTATTTCCAACACAATCTTGTATTTTTTATAAATAAAGGTACTACTAGTACACTAGTAGTAGTTCTTTCGCTCCAAAATAGTAGTAGTAGTAGTTACTACTGCGTGCGATGTGCGGAGTGCGATGGCCTGCTTTATTGAGAAAAACCTAACGTTATCGATACTTGCAAAGTCATGGTACGAGTACAGTGGACTAAAACGTAACTGACTACATTTGGCGAACCAGAGTTCGTAAAGAAAATACTCGTTTTGGTCGGTATTTAGGGTTGAAATTGGTGTTAAGCAGTTGCAAATTATAGCCGCTGGTTTTGACATGCAAGTATTGGTAAGATTCAGAGTCATAACTCGGTCGGGAGTCGGCCTCCGTAGCCTAGTTGGCAGTGACCCTGCCTACGAAACTGGAGGTTCCGAGTTCGAATCCCGGCGAGGGCTTTCGTTGTGTATTTATTTATCACAAATGTTTGTTCCTTGGTCATGGCTGTCTATGTATTTAAGTATCTATATGTATCTATCTATTATATAATTATATCGTCGCCTGGTACCCACATCACAAGACTTAATTGAACTTACTAGGTCGATTTGTGTAAGATGTCCCAAGAAATTTATTTGTTTTATTTATTAATTTATAACTTTGTTTCATTACATTTTACATTCAACCCACCGATTCTAAGATAAAATGAGGAAAGCAAGCATCACACATACCTATTAACTTATGGAAATAATGTTACGGTACTTATACTTAAACCTCATACAAAATAAATTTAATTATTACTGAATCTCGGATACGATTACTTTTCGCTCATTTCAAGTAACTGGATCGTTGGCTAATCATTATTAGTCCTTTAAGGGATACAGGCAGGTTAGTTGATTCCTTTATTTGGTATTTTATTGCCTAGTAATTGATCCGTAATTTACTACTCATATTTAGAGACTAGGTTTTAAAGAATTTAGCATAGAATGAAGTTTTTGCATAACATCTTTACATTAAGTTGATGCATTTAATTTAAACACAAACTCCCGCTGCGAGAATGACCGTTTGAATTCTAAATAACAAACAGAACTCTTATAGAATAGACATCAATTGATGGGTTTAATTTGTGACATTGTAGATTAAAATTATCAAAATAGCATAATTTTCACAGAAATATATTTCGCAAAATGGGCATGCTACAGAGCCTTTATTTATATAATATAATGTTTTTAAAACATATAAATTGCTAAATAACTAAAACAACTTCATATTAATACATAATATATAACTCCTGCACTGCATCACTGCCAGTAAACCATGCTAAATCTAATGTGATGAATAAGTAAGTAACTGAAAGTGAAACTAACTTGCTAACTCTTTTAATCTGTAAATTAAATCAGTTATGAATCTTACGATACACGTTAAAACATAATAGATATCTATGTACGTAAAGAATATTTATATAAAATCGAATTAACTGCGACTGGACCTTTTTTTCCTATCATAATACGTAGGTAAGTAAATTCCGAAAAACATAGTGCCCATTTATCTATCTCAATACTAAGCGCACAGATGAAAATAAAGTTCAGGGATCAGAGCAAGAACAATAAAAATAATGGATTTAAAATTCAATTGTCTGCAAAGCTATGAGCAACAAAAGAATCCGCGCATGTAATTACGACCTATGAATGGCTGGCTGGATGAAATGGTGTCTGAAAAGTTCGGCGTTTGGCCTGCACTTTACTCCTAATATAGTAGCTCCAATTCAGTTAAAGACTTTTTTCTTTTCCAACATTTTTAACGCCAGACTCTAATTTTCAATTTGAATACGAAACTCACGCCATAAAAAAACTTTTGTTAAATGAAAGATCTGAGTTCCAATTATTTTTAATGTTCCTAATCGCATTATGGTACAATTTTGCTAAAAGACCTGAAAAACTTCCCGATAAAAGAGACTTTGTTTTGTTCGCTGTTCCATAGAAAATTGTTGCAAAACTTTGCAGTTTGCAACTTAAAAACTCTAAAAATATGTTGTTTCGGTAAAGTCCCGCTGTCTTTTATGATGAAAAGTTTTTGTGGTTTCTTTATCCGCACAGTTCTATAAAGTTTGAGATAAAAAAGAGCTTACTCGTAACAAGGCAGACATTTGAACCTATTGGGTGGTTTAATAAATCTTTGCAATAAGCTACAGGCAAATCAGCAATTAAAGTTCCCGGCGAGATTTAAGGGGAGCTATTTTCGAGGACGCCAAAGCATCAGCGTCTGTGATCAGATTGGTATCGCTAACTAAGTGAACTGTACTATTCTCTTCAAAAGTCCGAAGAAAATATCTAGGTACTTATTATCTGTTACATTATCTCAGTTGGTAAATTCACGGTCAATAAAACACCGCAGTGTCTTTTGTTCGTATATTTAAGACTCTCATTAAGATCCGCGCTGAAATTAATAGACTTTAGATAGGAAACTGTTTTGGCAGCAAATGGATAATATTAAATGTCTATAGGTAATGACGTTATTATTCATGGGTGCCCTACTTAATTAGTTAGTAGGTATACTATGGTACTATAGTAAGCGTAGTAGAGAAAGAACTTATAATAAAATTGAAAACCAAATCTTGTTTTAGACGTCTTTGTAGGTGTGGGTAGCGAAATCATAATCACCGGTGAATCAAGATACTATACGTTACCAACCCAAGTTGCCTGAGCTGTTTGTAGCAATAGGTAGTTAAAAAATAATTCTGCTACTTTCTCTCCGTTTTGAATAAGTAAAATTTATCAATAAAATTTTCGAATATGACTAGCCATCTGTAACCGAGCCGTATAGATTACACATGTCATAATAAGCTCGGTCTGGTTGAGATAGCTAGTACTTACTAAACGATTTCAGCGTAAATTTTGGCCTTGAACTTGTACAGTAATCTCTAGGCTCAATACTCCGTGGCTCCGTCTTTCGTGTAAATCTCTAGATTTACATAACAGCTTTTACAAGAACCTCGTAATAAAGGTAATGCATAACAGAATAATTAGTTCATTTGCCTATGGTAATTTAACCATTTCGTTTCATAATAACGGTGAGTCAGACGCAGAATTTTTTTACATATTTTTTTAAGATTACCCTTCTAGGGTTATATGACAGATTTAGCGAACGGCCTTCTACTTAAACAACCCTAAGATTCCTTAGCAAAAGAATTTACGGGAGTCATAAGTAATCGAATTCTAAGTATTGGCGTTGAGACTAACTTTTATGAGAGGTTAATACTTATTAGAGTTCGAGGAATTCAGGTATTTTCTTTCCCCTCTAAATCGCACATGGGACGAATGGCAGTTACAAGAAACTTGTAGGGAGTCGGAGTTTGAACTCACTATTTTGTACTCCTATTGGTACCTATCTGACTGCTTTTCATGAATTATTATTTTGTTGCAGATTTGCTAAACACACTCGGGATGTGAAAAAGAAATCGCTGCGTGTGTGTTTAAAAATGAGACCACCGAATGTGACACACTATGTCGCTCCGCCGCTGTGACAGCTTGCCCATACGGCTTCGCGAAGTCACCGCGACAACCGACCCCGCGCCTCAACCAACCCCGACTAAACTGCCCGACTCAACGACCATCCCAAATATTCGCGAAGCATCCACGCGAGAAGAGGTTATCGCCACTTGGAAATCTCTTTACACGGACATCAAAAACATAAAAAATGGTTTCCCGACAAACGACCTGCCAAATCATGGAGGCACTGAAAAGGAATCCATTACGCACAATTTCATTCCTACTTTTCCCTGTAACAATAAAAACGTGCCGCGAAGAATCACTTATGATAATCGGCAGGGGGTCATTCCTAGAGTGGCCGAACGGTACTCATCATTCTCGTTGGATACGGGCCAAGCTCGAGAGCAGGGCGTGAGCAGGGCTCGTCGTAGGACTTTGTTGCAGCGTCTTCTGTCATGGAGGACTCCGGATTGCGACTGCTCCGAACGATGTCCAAGACCGTACCGCCAAGAGGAACTTTGTGTATGCAATGCAACCCGTGTGAACAAACCGGCCAAGTGTAACAAATATGCAGAAAGAGGCCGTTCAAAAAGTGTAGGTTACGAAGCGGCGAGAGAAGTGACAAGATTTCGACGGTTAGTGTTGCTGTGTGTTAACGAGAAGAATTATCTTCTGATTGAGTTGCCTTATTGAAGTTATTGATTGGCGAATTGAATAAATCTACTTTTTGCTTTGAAAGCCGACGAAAGCCCTGAATTTTTCTCTTCAATCGCTTTTAAGCCATTGGTTACAAATTTTGTCCACTAAGGATAAAAACGGACCATCTAAAACGCAAAGCCACCAATTTGAAAACTCAAACAAGGCAGTCAATCAGAAGATAAGTCTCCTGTAGTCCTCTAAAGTGTCATGGTGTGATAGGTGTGCGAGTGCTGGTGCGACGGTTGGAGCGGAGACGGCGGCTGCCCTCCGCGCCAGGGCTGCCCTGACCCTCGCCCGCCGCTACTACCCCGAAGGAGGATGGGGCTGGACGGTTACTATAGTTGGGACTATTGTGCAAGTGATATCTCACGGGCTGCAGCTCGGCGGAGGCACTGGCGCCATCGCTTGCACTGCCGCCATCAATTATCGTGTTCCGCCTCTTTACACCCATGGTGAGTTTTATGATATATTCAAAGTTTAATTGAAGACAATTGGCGAACATAACATAATCTTAAGGTCCCTCAAGATTAGGGTAGTTCTATGCGATTATTCCGTCGCACAAATCAAGTCATTAACTCATTACCATTCCCAAATTATTGACCAACTGCGTATAAATATTGGAGTCATTTTCGGTTATCGTGAAGCAGACGAATGTTTGTCTGCTATTCTGGCATAATAGTCTCGTTTGCTTTTATAAAACAGAAAATAAAGTGGTGATGGTAATGAACAATACAAACGCGTAAAAAAATCGCATAGAAACGCCGATATTAGCTTATATTACATCCTTAATCTTTCAGAGTTTTTTAACGATATTTTATAAGTCATGCATTCCAAACATTTCTCACCACAAAACATATTGTCTCACTATCTACATACCTTTTTTTACAATGTTTCGCGTTGGGGTTTTGTAAAGTTAAATAACTATACAATTACTTATGATAATTATATTATTTTTATGAGTGATAATTGTGAAAGTTTAAATCAATATATGATAATTTTAGTTCACATTTTGGCGGGAGAAGTAATAGCTATTGTTTTACAAAGTACCGTAAGAGTCAAAGCTTACAACACGTTCGGTGTGGTGTAACATGAATCATCTATACGCGAATAAAATATCTAATACATTCTTACATCTGACTTGTATTTCTTAGGAATAACGACCGTAAAGATTGGCACGTGAGTTAAATGTAAAGGCTCACCTCACGTATTCTGCAAATACACTGACCTACTTAGGGTATTCGATATCGAATAAATCCAGGCATCGTAAACAGTGATTTTGAATTGCTTTGCATTGCCAACAGCTGTTAGGTAGTATTAGTGTGATAGTGGCCGCGGTATTGGTGTTTATTGGACATGTTTATTAGAATAGAAACACTTCTGCTCGCATGTGCAAACGTATTCATAATAAATGTAATTTATCTGTTTGCGGCAATATAATGTCCTTACTGCTTTCGAAAGAGTGCCTAGACCTTGTTGGTATTGATATTCTTAATAAGCGGATATATATTGTAATAACTAAAAATAACAATATTAAGGTTCCGTAGACTAATGGCAAAAACGGAACTGTTATGGCTTTGTCATGTTTGTCTGTTTTCCCAACTATAAGAACTACCTATATTGTAAGACTTAGTAAGAAGATGTATTGTGTGAATCGTATTAAGATTGTACACAAAAATTTAAAAAAAAACAATAAATTTTGGGGTTTTCCCATAGCCACAACTTAAACTAATAATTAATTATTGTTTCTTCATCAATCCCATCCCATACCTTTGGGATATCTATGAATAAATAGGTCTTCAAAAATGACAATACAATACAATACTCTTTATTGCACACCAAAATACAGTAAAATAACAGATATACAGAGTTACAGGTATAGGTATTACAATGGGCGGTCTTATCGCTAAAAAGCGATCTCTTCCAGACAACCTAAGGAAGCGGAATAAAAGCAGTTTAAACTTAGAGTAGGTGACGCTAAAACAAAAGACAAGTAACGAAACACAATATTTAAATTATACTATTAAACTTACTTACATAAGTTAATAAAATAAACATAAATACACAATTACATACATACATAATACATTACAATTACATTCAAATAGAAACAATGAAAAATGTTAGACACAGAAAAATAAAACAAATTGAGGTTTCTAATTTAAAAAACTCTAGTCTGAATAGTATGCGCGAGAGACACTTCCAAAGTGCTAACTTGTAAAATAAGAGAATGATAAAACTAAAATATATACGTTCCTACATTACCTACCATCCAAACTGGTGTACCGCACGGAAAATTGGTTTCAACGAGATAAGTAGTTATAAATGTGTAGTTAACTTCTACAATCAATAATCCCTTCATTTGTTAAACAAAAATCTTACACTAAAAGTGCATATTATGCTACGAGACTCGCTAATTTAAGGAGTAGGTACATTTGATAGAAAGGAACAAAACACAAATTGTCTAAAATACGCTTCGTAAGTTTTAACGATAAAGGGGTAGTACGTAACATCGCTTGTGTTGGTAAAACAAGTGACAGTACAAACAGCAGAACCGCCCGTCATCGCGATAAGGAAACTTGGTGTTCAGCGCCCGAAGCCTATCTGATTAACGACGTCTAACCTCACAATTTTTCCGGGTTATGTTTTTTCAAAAGATAACTCCCCCTTAATGTCCTGCAAATTTTACGTTGTCATGCTGTCATGCTTGAGGGTTATTTTAAGGTAATGGGTTAAGATTGTAGTAGTGTGTGTAAATATAGGTGAGGTTAATGTACGTAGACTGAAGATTTGTGTCTGGATCTTTGTGACGGGGTACTGGTTAACATAGAGTTGAATCTGGCAACATTTACGGAGCTAAAGTTCTTAGTGGGTATTTTAATAGCATACATACATTTTAAGTAAACCAACAGAACTATGTTGTGCACAACATTATCATGCTCTAATTTGGATGTATTGTAAGTAACAAAACTTAACACTCCCACAAGTTTTTGTGAAACAAATCAATTTTTTTTACTTACATTTTTGATTTATGTTTTTTAAGTATTCATACTACTATGTATGTACCAACTATAAATTTTATTATAAATATTAGATGTCATTTACCAAAGAAAAAAAAAGTTCTTTAACGAGGTGGAGATCGAGCCCAGTGTCATGATCCATGGTGTTTTTTCATTGGTATAATAAAATCTAATATTTATTGTGTATAATATAATATGTATATAAATAAATAATAAATATATTAGGACATGTCACACAAATCGACCTAGTCCCACGGTAAGCTCAATTAAGGCTTGTGATGTGGGTACCAGGCGACGATATATATAATAGAGATACATATAGATACTTAAATACATAGACAGCCATGACCAAGGAACAAATATTTGTGATAAACAAATACACAAATAATGCCCTCGCCGGGATTCGACCCCAGAACCTCCAGCTTCGTAGGCAGGGTCACTACCAAACTACCAACTAGGCTACGGAGGCTGACAAAATCTATATAACAACGTGACAGACGGAGTCGCACACTAAGAGTTCCTTTTGTGCTTTTTTGGTATGAAACCCTAAAAATATAAAAGTTTTTAAACGTATTTCTGATCGGCTTGATACCCTGGCGCTGCGTAGAGATGTGGCCTCGCTCTGCATTTTCTATCGCATGTACTACGGGGAGTGTTCCGAGGAGTTGTTCGGATTAATACCTGCCGCTTCTTTCCGCCACCGCCCTACGCGACAATGTTTTCATTCTCACCATTTAGATGGTTGGCGGTCCTCAACTGTGCGCTTTTCTCGTAACTTCCTGCCTCGCACAACTAAACTTTGGAACGAATTGTCACAAGCGGTGTTTCCGGACCGATACGACCTTCAAACCTTCAAGAAAAGAGCGTACTCCCACCTTAAAGGCCGGCAACGCATTTGCGACGCCTCTGGTGTTGCGGGTGTCCATGGGCGACGTTAATCGCTTTCCATCAGGCGATTCGTCTGTTCGTTTGCCACCTATAGCATAAAAAAAATAAAAGTAGGTAATAATAGCAAGTGCCAACATAGAATTCACTTTTTATTTATTAGACAGCTTCGAGAACAAAAGAATTCTACAAATTTAATAGATGTCGTTGTTTAATGTTAGGGCCAGGACTATCAATCTTCGTCAGTTCTCATTGCCCTAATACTTACTAAAACGGGAATCTTGACTCATTTTTAATTTATATCCAAAAAGATTTTTTTGGGGACCATACCCAGAGTACTGTCCTGATTACAACTTTTAAGAATCATAATAAAATAATACAAGGTTAGATAATGATATGTACAGTCGCCAATAAGTACGCCAACGCCGATAGACTCACGTCATCAGCCTATCTCAGTCCACCGCTGGGGGTAGAGGCCTCTCCTATTAACTACGCGTATGTACGCATTAGGATGTAAATGCCCATAATCGCCACGCTGGACAAACGGATTGGCGTTCGCATTAATGTATTCACTATGACGACGCTGCTGCCCATCATCCATTTTCTATCAACGAATGATCAGTGACAATTCAAACCCTTAGTCGACTCTTACGACACCCGCGGGAAAAAATGAAGTGGTGAGAAATGTATTCTTACTGCCGTCACCAGATAGCAACATGGACATGGACAGCACATGGACTCATGGACTCTTAACGCCTTAACAATAGAAGTCTGCTCAGGGTGCTTAGACAAGTTGCCGATTGCTAACGCTTAAGCGTCAATCGTAAACGAAAGGCAGCTAACTGTCTTACTAGTACTAATATGAAAGATTGACAGAGAGGGAAAACTACGATACGCTACTAAGCGCTAGCGATTGGCAACTTGGCTAAGCATCCTGATCAGTTAACAGTGCTAAAATAAAAACTGTATTTTCTGCCCTCCGGCCGGCAAACAGCACATTGCCGACCGCTGCGCTAAACTAAGTTGCCGCCTGCCGTTGAGCAGTCATCCGAGACATTTCCCACTTAAATGGCCTTGGCATGTAATCTACTATTTCAGGCTTGCTTTATTACTTTACTCAAATGTTTTCACTGGAATTGACAGTGTCTATGGAATGCTTTTGCTGAAAGTAGTCCGTGACTGCCAAAAGTTTAAGGAACTCTGCTAAAAACGTTCGAGAAACATTGACATATTGGATCCATTTATGCCAGCTTCTGTGTAACGGTATGTAACTGACGTTGATATAACACACTTCGGAATAAAGTTCGTTTGTCGCTCAGACTAAGTTGCTATGCCATTTACTCGTATGAAAAGACTTAACAACAGCAATGTTATAATAAGGCTGAACGTGATAGTCGTATGACATTGAGTAGGTGTGACAGATGAAGGGTACACGAAAAGAACATGTCTAGTCAATTCAAAATATAAAAAGAACAATCACCTTACTTTTAACAGGATAAGGTGTGAATTTGCCCTGATTTTTTTAAGCACTGGATATGTTTTTTCCGTGGACCCTTCAGATACTGTTCAAAAAGTTTTTTTAGTACAGACACAGAATACATATTAATACAATTCCAAAAACCCGTTTCTTGCTACTACGATACTATTAAGTTCAAATTCCCATCGCACAACGCAAAACGCCAACGTTAAAAATGTCACATAGAAATGACACGTACATTTTCTGAAAAATAAGATTGCTTGCTTTTTAAAAAATGATGTAATCTTAACATTAATTACTACTTAGTCTACTTACCTTTCTTAGATTGATTTTTTTTTTGTTTGTTCATTGTTATAATCAATTATCTGACAGCGGTCGAATTAGTACGTAGATATTCGACGAACAACATTCGCGAATGCGCGACACACCGCTTGCCGTGAGGCCCTACTGATTACTGATGTAGATAACTATACTTCGTTTTTTTTAGCATTAGAAAGACCTTCGCAGAACGAGATATAAGGTTTTTTTTACAGGCAAATTCTGCGGATCGAACAGTAAATACGAGTTATTAAATATCACGAATTTATTATCATGCTATATTAATACACATTACTCAGTGTTGTGAACAGATAAGAAACATAATGTTTGTTAATCTATATTCTAAGATGAAAAGATAATAATTTTAATAAATTGTGTTTGCAATTTTTCATGGAAAGGTTGTACATTAAAAAACCTAAAGAGGCAGAGTTCTCACACAATTTTAAAATGTCACTGTCTGTCATTCGACTTCATATTGTTGTCGGTTGAGTCGGTTGTGTTTTATATTGCTGTTAGCTTACTTAAATATTGTTGTTATCGTTTTTGTTCAATTTCGTTATTAATTGTTGATCTATTTAGATATTTTGTTTGTTGGTGCACATTTAAAATGGATGAAAGCAAAATCCTGTGACTACCAGTGAAAAGCAGATGGTGGTGAATATTTACAAATTAAAAAAAGTGCCATAGAAAGGAATATCCCACTAAATCGGAACGTGTGAAAAAGACTGCTGAGACTGCACATCGTTGGCTACGGTATACAGGGTGGCTGGTAAGTATACCGACAAACTTGAAAGGTGTATTCCTGAACACATTTTGAGGCTATAATTTCAAATGAACTTTTCTGGATTCGGCTTAGTTTAAGAGATAATGACATGTTATTCAAAAAACTATTTTCATCACAAGTCACTGAAAAATGCCTGCACGATTAAAATTCTTACACTAGTAGTTTTCATCTCGACATACACACTGATTAAAGTTAGACAAAATGACGAAAAAGTTTCAGAAAAATGTTCAACAAAAAAAAAATATCAAAAACCCTGAAAAAAAAATTCTTTCCCTACAATTTATTACTGGTCATGTACAAAAAAAACGAAATATCAAAAAACGGAATAACCAAAAAAATTTTTTTTTGTTCGACAATGACATATGTCACATATTTTTTTTTACTTCTTTTGTTATCAAAAATGCATTGGTAAAGTCTGTCGGTATACTCCTTCCCACCCTGATAACATTTTAAAAGAATATATTTTTTTAAATGAAATTAGATAATGTAATAGATAACACTGTGGAAAAATTTATTATAAACGTTGGTGGTTCCGAGTCCTCGGACTCTTCCACTGACAGTGAATAAAACTATGTATGTCATCTGAGTTTTATTTTCTAATTTGTTACCAAATTCAAACTACATTAGAGCGTCCCAGACCGCCTATAATGGCGACAAATACTAAACGACGTTGCCGATGCGTTGGGTTGTCTTAGTATTGTTATCTGCTCAGTCTTTATGACACCGTGTCCGCTTTTATACCGATAGTTTTAATCCTTAAATGCATGACTTTTAAAAGTATTGGGAGTGCATAATGTAAGCCAGATTAAATATGCAAATATTGTTAAATTTTAGACTGTAAACTTCATTAAATTCAGTAAATGTAAAATCGGTACGATATTAGTTACAAATAAAAAAAAAATACTTTGTTAAAAACCGCCAAACACTAAACGAAAACTTTCAATATATATCTTTTTTCTAAATTGCCGCCATCTTGCTTATAAAACACTTATAACTTTTTTAAATACAGTTTCGCCAACAAATTAATAATAAATGTGAAAACTATGCGTTTAGCTATCGGTAAATATCAAATGATTGTATATACATAAGTTCCGAGAAATTCAGTGGTATCGGCCGAAATCGAAGAAGGAAGGTTTACGACCACTGCTTCTTTGTTCACCCGTTTGACAGATAATTCTAATCTTAAATAAAACGAAGTATAGATACTCCCCGGGGTGGCACTGACAGTTCGAACCGAACGCACACACACAGATGTTGGTTTTTTACGCGTTGGTCCGAGAAGTGGATTTTATGTCAGGTCGAAAAATTCGGTGCGCCATCTGTAGTGGAAAACGACGTACGATACACGTGCGAAAAGGAAATTCGTAACTCGTGTCGATTTAAAACACTCCCGTCGGTCGTGTTTTGATTTATCGCCATTCATTTGGAAGTTCATGGTTTTCGCACTTGTATCGTATACTTCTGTGTATACAATACGTATACATACACCGAAGCGATAATGCGTGGAATTAAAACCGTGAGTCGAAATATGTTTTATAACTAATTATAACTCGATAAACAACCACACTAAATCAGATATGTCTTTAGTATTTTTGGCCTGTTTAACATTTCTAGGGGGTAATAAACAACAAAATGCAAAAATGATGTTCATCTGAAATGATAGTTCTGATTTAAAAAGGTTATTCAAATTATCGTTGAAACATGTTACCTACTTAATTACTACCCTATTTCCTACCCTGAAACAACTGAAAAAATACTTAGGAGACGTTTATGAATAAGAGGGTTTCTTGAAAACAAGGTTTATTTACATTTTTCGCAACTTCTATAGACGGCTACTTTAAAGATCTTCATTATACCTAAAAACACGTGAAATAAATGGTTATGACTTTGTTGCGTAGAAACTTTAGGTTCATGGGGCCACAGCGGACGCAAATTGTTTGCTGAAATCGCGAAACGTCTGGTTGACGTAACTAAAGACCGAAAAGCTGGCGACTTCCTCGCAGAACGCATCTGTATTGCGATACAGCGAGGAAATGCCGCCAGCATCCTCGGTACAATGCCACATAGGCCACTCTTAGATATAGGTCAAGTTAAGTAGTTTAGTTAGATTTAATCTATTGTATACAAATTGTACAGTTTTGAAAATAAATATTCACGAGTAAAAAGAAAACAAAAAAATTTTGTTGTTGATTTTGAATATTTCACACACGAATAGGTTACGAACGTTACCAACGATAGTCGAAGTCGAGAAAAATTTCGTCCTTTATTAGCGAAAGTTTTTACATTCTAGAATATTTACGATTTATTTTATGTACTTATTGAAGAATAGGTAGAATTGAAAAGTGGGTTGCGTTTTAAAGTATTTCAACAGTTTTCTACGAAGTTTGTTGCTATTATTTATTTGTAAATGGTTATTTTTCTTTGTGGAACAAACTCAGTTAATTAGGTAAGATCAATGCGGGTAAGACTGTCTATCAGGTAAGTCCGTCTATCAACAGGTTGCCGACCCTAAAATCGCATATTATGACGGACTTTCCTATAAAATAAAATATGCCTGACTCACCCACACGTCCGTGTTTTTGCACGTCATAAAATTACGATCCGCTATTCTTAGGTCTTTGGATCATAGAGTTAACTTTAAACATATCTATGATCCAAAGACCTAAGTCCTTTTAGGACTTAGGCACCTTTTTCACTCCCCCTTTAAGCGGGAGCTCAAAACGGATAGAAAATAAGTCTGCGTTAGTAATGCAGCGGCAGCGCATGATTTTTTTCGATGCTGCACCAGTAGCCATACCATCGTGCAACATCGAGTACTCGTATTTTTTTGCAGAGTGCGCTGTAGAAACCTCGATTGATTTACAAATTAGAGGGTCACTTCTACCACAATATGAAATAGGTACCCATATTGTCTTTACGAAAAATTTCTATGTGACCGCGTCCGATGTCCTCAATTACTGATAAATTTCAAAGCTCCGAAGGCAATATTAAAACAGCTGAAATCTATTTTAGGAACAATAGAGTGGATTGAATTGATGACTCCAGGGATTATGAATTAACAAACATGGTCGCAGGATACTCGGATTAGTTGCCTGGCTAATGGATAGCCAAACTTATTTTTAGAATATAATCGAAATTTGATTGATCGATCGAAATATTATAGACTCGAGCTCGAGCCAGATTTCCTTATAAATTTAAAAAGTAAATATGCTTAGGGCATCTTTCGCAATTGAACTAAACAATAGGTAAGTACCTACGAAGACCCGAACATCTACAAATATACGAGTATACAGGTATTTAATATGATATTGATATGTATTACTTATTTCCTAGGATAGGATGTCGTATGTTAGGTACTTTACTCAACTATTTACGATTATATTGTAAAAGTAAGGGGAGTTGGTAGATTCGTAGTAATTTACAGAAACTATGAAGGTATACTGTACAGGGTGTAAGTCTAAAGGTGGATTTAGACCAAACGAGCATTCGCTCATTCTATCCCCCACTCTACGAAATCACCGAATTTCGACGAATCACGTTTTGTGTACGAAAGAATTTCGTAGAGTGAGGGATAAAATGAGCGAATGCTCGTTTGGTCAAAATACACCTTAATACGGGAGAATATTTAGACAACTTTTACTTAAAATTAGAACAACAAAATCATCCGTAGGTACGAAATAATTCTTTGCGCAATGTAGAGCCCCACACTCAAGTTAAACGCTCGTTGACAGCTAATTTCAAAAGCAGATGACATAACTGCCTTCAATATTAATTTCGTACCTACATTGCTGCTCCGAAAATCTTTTGAAAAATTCTGGTGGGTCATAATTCAATGTAATTTAAAAAAAGCCTCATAATCCATGATTACTCTAATGAATCTTATGCCTGGTTTAATTTATCGCCTGTACTTATTAGATTTACAAACAATCTGCGCACACGTTTTGTTCCATGCTTATATTTTCTGTACCTATTGAAATAAACCTTCATATTTTGCTATTTTAGGCTGCGCAAGCACGTCCATTGCTTAGTCGAGGCACACGTCCAAGGCCCAAAAACTTGTAATATCCCAAAACACGCTTCTAACCAACAAATAAATCAAACTGCCTATATTGGTATTATCCCGTCTGTTGTAATATTTAGCGACGTGAGGTGACGAACACAAAAATAACTCACAAATATTATGTTTGAATACACGGACGAAAATCGACACATTTAATAAAACTATTTGTATTGTACAACCAGGGGCTTATTGCATAACCAATTACAACTAATAACACAATGTCGTAACAGATGTGCTTACCATAGAAAAAATTAACTGCGAAAGACTGGTTGTCACGGGATTCGAACCTGCTTCCTCTGGATTGCCAGTCCAACGTACGTGCTTCCAATTACATCAGACGACCTTCCGTGAATCACAGCGAATTTAGTCAATGGTATTGTGAAACTAATCAGCTAATCACGCAACATCTGTACTTAATGTTTCGAAGGTACTACAACTAATAATACAAGCGGAAGTCTCTTTCTCGTAAGAGAGATTGAAAAGAGACTTGGGCTTGTAAAATAAGTTGTAATTTGTTATGCAATACTGCTAACGGGGGGAGGGGGGTGTAAAGGTCCTTATTTTTAATTTTTCGTAAATAAATCGTAAACCGTGGCTTATAGCAAAAAACGTTCTAGTACATAAGTAATCTACATAAAATTCTCTACAAAAAAGATATTTGCATGTTTCCTCTGGGATCAATGTGTCATTAGATAAGAAAGCACGAAGATGGACACTAAAGAAATAAACACATTTGTTTAAGTAGGTATGGCACATACAGAATGCTCGCGAGCATTCCAAAACATTTTAATGCTCAATTCCTGACCATATTTAGAGTCTTTAATGTTATATAAAATTTCCTGGATTCAGCTTGGTTTCAGAGATAATCAACCTTTTTTTCGAAATAAGTTTTTCGACGTAACTCGTCATAAAACTTTTTTTTGATTACAATGCTACCACAATGTGTTTTAATATTACCACACCTTTTGCCTGGCAATCAAAAATCTGAATAAACTTGACGAAATAACCTGTCCCTAAAAAAATTATTAAAATAAATAATTTTAACAAATTGTTGTTAAGATAAAAAAGTACTGTAAATGTTAAAAAGTATGCAAAAAGTCTAAAAAAAAAGAAATAAAAAAAATTTTTTTGGTGGTATTTCACATTAGGTCTCATAATATTTTTGTTTATTTGGATGTCTAGAATGCATAGTTAAAATCTTTTGACGATGATCATGAGAATATTTTAGGTTTAGAAGATAATTAGGAATTTTATTTTTACAAATAAGCATACAGGGCGCGCCCGGCCGCGAGCATTCCAAAATATTTTAAGTACGCATTCTAGATATCAAAATAAACAAAAATGATTATGAGACCTAATGTCAAATACCTTTATAGACTTTTTGAATACTTTTTGACATTTCCATTTCTTTTTACCATAACAACAATTTGTAAAAATTATTTATTTTAATATTTTTTTTAGGGACTTGTTACTTAGTCAAGTTTATTCCGATTTTTTGATTGCCAGGCAAAAGGTGTGGTAATACTAAAACATATTGTGGTAGCATTGCAATCAAAAAGAAGTTTTATGACGAGTTACTTCGAAAAACTTATTTCGAAAAAAAGGTTGATTATCTCTGAAACCAAGCTGAATCCAGGAAATTTTATATAACATTAAAGACTCTAAATATGGTCAGGAATTGAGCATTAAAATGTTTTGGAATGCTCGCGAGCATTCTGTATGTGCCATACCTACTTAAACAAATGTGTTTATTTCTTTAGTGTCCATCTTCGTGCTTTCTTATCTAATGACACATTGATCCCAGAGGAAACATGTATATATCTTTTTTGTAGAGAATTTTATGTAGATTACTTATGCACTAGAACGTTTTTTGCTATAAGCCACGGTTTACGAGTTAAGCTGGGTTTACACGGGCTTAGTAGCTAATGCTTAGTACTTGTCACTTACACTTGTGAACTGTGTGTAAACATGTTGTATAAGTGCTTAGTATTAGTACAACTGCAAGTGCAAGTGATTAGAAGCCGATCCTATTTACTAAGCGACAAGCACCTACCCCCAACTAAAAATCTACTAATACTTGTCACTTGTCGAGTACTGTAAACGTTTAATGACAAGTGTATTCTGATTAGTGATGAGGTAGATCTTATAAACTAATACCATTTACTAATACCAATGTGTAGACGGTTCCTTGCCACTTGTCACTGTACATATAAGTCCCTAACCACCTACACTAATGACAAGTACTAAGCCCGTGTTAACCCAGCATTATTTACGAAAAATTAAAAATAAGGACCTTTACACCCCCCTCCCCCCGTTAGCTCCACCCCTAACCACCAGTACTTTTAGTATGTGGTTTAAAACACTATTCCCTACAACTATGCCAAAATTCGCTTATACACGAGTTTTTTCCTCTGAGTTTCCTTCGTTTAGTGTACTACTAAAGTGACAACCGTGAAAACAAAGGAAGTTGCGAAACTTCTTTAGAGAATGTTCTTGACAATTTGAATTATACAATCAATCTAATCATGCCAAGAAACCGTTGTACATGCATGCCTTTTAAGGTATTCAATTCTGGAATACAATGTTTTTTTATAACTCTTTTTTATAAGTTCCCGTGGCAACATTCTCAAAGAGAAGTTCTCATTAACTTCTCATGAAAATTCTCGGAAATTTCCGATTGCATTCCCGCAATTTTGAGAATGTTCTGCAACCTGTACAGTCAAGTGCAAAAATAAGTATCGAAAGAATCCGTTCATAAATATGTTACGACGTTCTTATTGCACAGAATTAGAGTGCACTGGGACATATTTTGGAACATTTTTGTGTACACCTTATTTTGTCTTTGACTGTACATTGCTTGCTCGCTTCATTTTTATCTCGCATCTCAAAATTGCGCTGTCACTTGACGAACATTTAATAAGACATTGTCGTACAATATGATTATTTCCATGGCGTACGTGTCACGTTTACCTTAATACCAATATCGATTGCCAATATGGCGTTATTGGCAGCCTCCTACCTTATAATAACGCCGTACCGTTATTATAACATATACACGGCGTAACATGAGGAAACCGAATAACTTTCCCAGCGTTTTCCTGAGATCGTTCGAAGCTAACTATATTATGTGAACCTAGGCCGAAACTAGTTATATATCAATACTAGCGACCCGCCCCGGCTTCGCACGGGTACTATACCTACATAAAAAGACTTCCTCTTGAATTGCTGTACCTATTTAAAAAATCTCATCAAAATCCGTTGCGTAGTTTTAAAGATTTAAGCGTACAAAGGGACAAAGGGACAGAAAAAGTGACTTTATTTTATACTATGTAGTGATTCTCATATTGAGAAAAAAAATGTACGAAAATGCAAAAATAAACATATTTCGGCCTCGTTCACATTATATTTTTTTGCTTTTGGTATTAAGATACCTCAGAAATCATCATCATAATATGAGCCGAAAGACGTCCACTGCTGAACATAGGATTGCCATAAGGATCGGTCCTGCGCTACCCGCATCCAGCGGACTCCCGCGACCTCAAAATTATTCGGTTTCTTTATGTTACAACGTGTATACAAAATAAATATATGTAGAAGAATTATATATGTAGCTTGTTTTATGTTATGAGTATGTGAATTCGTAAAAGGTCTTACTGTTTTACGATCATAATCTTTATGAGTACGTCTCAAAGCGGATTAAGCACAGTGTCGTTCAAAGTAAAAATTCACCGGTGATAAAACAAATTGGCTGATCATTTTTTCTTGTTTCTCGTTACTACGTGTTACAAAAAACGTTACAGACGCTGCATCGGTTTTTAAATAAATTTTCACCTTAATTACATAGAAAAATATCAAAACAAGTTTCTATGTTGCATATCTATTGGTTAAATTTATTCTATTACTCGTATAACTCAATGTAATATAAAACAGTATAACTTTGTCACTAAATAGACAGGATATAATTACAATAGAAATTATCCACTCAAATGATCGATGCTGTCAATATATCTTCAATACATAACTCGTCGGCGACACTTTTAAATAAAATAAATCAATAATCTTCAATACCTTAGTCCACTCTTACGACACCAAGGGGAAGAGTTACTGATAATAAATGTATGTATTCGTACTACCGTCACCACGCAGCCTGATATCTACCCAAGTATGCATGATATTTTTTTATCTCCATGATTTCCAAAACCATATGATCTTACGATGCATGATTCGGTCTTACACTATAGTTGGGACCATACCATGGTAACACACTGAAAAAAATATTTACCAAAGTGATTTAGGTTGGCTATGTTACGAGGAAACTTTGATATATCTAACAAATCCTTGCTATCAAATTTACAAAACTAAAAAGGTTGAAGTCGATACCAGAGTTCTGGTTAAATCAACAAAGAACATTGTACATTATACCAAACAACTGGTGAAATCAACAAAAAATTGGCGTAATCAACCAAATTAATTTAGTAAAATGCCAACATAAAAAGTTTGGTAAAATCAAAAAAATATTTGTGATAGGACCCAATTAACCTTAATTTCCGGTTAGAATTACGAAAGATCTGATAAATCCAACTTAGCATTTTTTTCAGTGCAGGGCCGGATTCAGGGGGCCACCGGGGCTACTGCCCCGGGGCCTCCACGAAAGAGGGGCCCCCACAATAGAATTTGGAAAAAAAAAATCAAATTCCATCTAGTAAACATCACATCACATCATCAGCCTATGATAGTCCACTGCTGGACGTAGGCCTCTCCTATTAACTATGCGTATAGACGCATTAGGAGGTAAATGTCCATAATCGCCACGCTGGGCAAGCGGATTGGCGATCGCAGTAATGTGTCCACTATGATGACGCTGCTGTCCTTCATCGATCTTTTATCAAATAATGGTCAGTGACACTTCAATCCCTTAGTCGACTCTTACGACACCCGCAGGAGGAGTTGGGATGGTGACAAATGTATTCTTACTGCCGTCGCCACACGGCAAATCTAGTAAACACTAGTAAACATTTTTTTACGCTGTATTTTTTCACTTATAGAATTTTTTCTTTGCTATTCTACCTTGCAAATGGCTAGTGTGAGTTTTCTTTCTTTTTGCCCTTTTTATTTATATATTTGTTAAATAATAAAATAATCTATAGGTACTCGTTTCCACAAAAAAATATTTACTGAAAAACATGACTAAAATAATTGTCTACTTTATTTGGAAAATAATTGGGGGCTAGGGGGCCTCCACTCCTTTGTTGTCCGAAGCTTCTCAACAATCCAGCCCTGCATGGTAGGAAGACTGAGTTGAGCTTCGCCTAGATGCGAGTTGTATTTAACGTACCTACAGCGGTTCTGTTCCGCTTCGATTAAACTTCCTCTATTGTTAAGGTAAGCGAACTGGAATGTCATTGAAGTGGACTTAAACGCTTGATCGGATGTAGGAGCCTTCAGAAACACCGCTGAAGTTCGATTGTCTTTGATATCTATCTGTGGTAAGAAATATACTTTCAAATGAGTTCTACTAAATATTTTATTTTATTTACTATTACGGGAAACAAGCAGCGAATATTAATACAGATAATACAGTCATTACATATAGACAACACATTGGCCAAAACACTCAAAACAGTTTCCACTTACGTGTTAGACCATAGATGTTGCTAAAGAAGATCATTCACTTACAATAATTTTACGGTGCATTAAAGTGGTAAACATATTAACAAACAAGTCATTATGTCTAATATTTAGAACCGTCTGCGCTCTATTTTACATACTTTTTTTCAACGCTGCGTTAGAAGCCTGATATCTGTTATGAAATCGAATCCTAAGAGCCTGTATTGTCGATACCTACTCGTACTGTAATGGTTCCTTAGGAGATATCTTGATTTACTTTGGAACGTTGGAATATTATTCAGATATGAACAGACCGATTTTTAAGTCGTCGGCAGTATATAAGGCATCAACGCTGCAAAGTACCTAAGCTAGGAACGCCTTGTATATGACAGAAAGACCAAAATGTTAATCAACTTTATTGGTGGCCATCTTCAAGTGAAAGAAAGCCCTTTGCATCCGAAAAGTAGTCACATACTCGCGATGTAGCCGTACCATGAGATGCGGCGGCGTTATTTATGCGCGTTTACTTTCTATTCGGCTCGCTCGCGCCAATACGCAAGTACAAGTGGGATGGATAGAAAGTAAACGCGCGTTAATAACGTAGCAAAATCTTATGGCTACTGCAGTGTTATTCACTAAGGAAACAGCGCTGTGTTAGCGCTGCGGCAGCGTCAAGCTTAAAAATGGTATTCACTAATGCACTTTAAACGACACTAGCGCTCGGCGACGAATGCGGCGTGAGCTGGAACTACACTGCGTCAAGAGTTACCGCCTACAGTTCGACGACGAGCTGTTCTATTTAGTGAATACCGTTTTTCGCAGCGCTGCGCTCTACGTCGAAGTGAAGGCTGTCTCGTCGTCGAGCTCGTTGACGAACGCAGCGTCGAATGTGTGAATAAGAGAATAGCATAGCTGTTGGATAGCAGACAGATCAAAATGTTAACCAACGTTACTCGTGGCTATCTTCAAGTGAAAGAAAGCCCTTGGCATCCGAAAAGCAGTCCCACACTCGCGCTGATGTATTGAAGCGAGCGTGATGGAGCACGTTACGTATCGAGTAAACGCTAACGTAACCTCACTTGCCAACTTATCAATAAAGGCGTGTACAGATAGATATTTTTAGCGCTCCGGATCTACCATATATAATATGATAACATTATTTATCATCTATCACTCAGGTCGTCCTACCGCGAAGTTCGCTAATTTCCAGCATCCACCTCTGTCCCACTAATGACGCTTTTGCTGGAATGACAAAGACGCGAAATCGACAAATTATGTAGTTCGCGACAGTAAACCAGAAGGCATAATTATAATATCGCGAACATCAAAAATGTAAAATTTAGAGCATCTGACTCTGTCACTCTAATTATGCCTTCATTTGAGTGACAGAGCCATGTTTCACTAAATTTAAGCATTTCGATGTTTTTGATGATGGTTCAAATAAATACACGTGAAGTGGAACAAACTCAAAAGGGAACTTTTGGAAAATACTGCACAGAATCATTCCAAATACAAAAGCATTTCCGAAAATCTGATACTTGTTCGGAACTTCATATACCCTTGAATTTCTTCACAGATGTATGCAGGTTTCCTCGTCCGTCCTATATCCCTGATGAAGGAAAATAGGACATAAGTCAAGTGACGATGGTTCACTCACAGACCAGTGACTGAAATGATAATGTTGAATGTACACCAGTTTGCCATGACACAGGTCCTTTATACTATTCCTGTGAATGAGAATAGGGCAAACGAGGAATCCTACATGCATCTGTGAAAAAAATCAAGGACGTTTGAGCAGTCGCAAAAAAAGTATTAGGCCAGCGTTGGGACAACGCAAAATAGGCATGTCGAATGTTTGCAGTTTGCCATCACACCGGTCCTTTATACTATTCCTGTGAATGAGAATAGGGCAAACGAGGAATCCTACATACATCTGCGAAAAAAATCATGGACGTTTGAGCAGTCGCAATAAAAGTATTAGGCTAGCGATGGGACAACGCCAAATAGGCATGTCGAATGTACACCAGTTTGCCATGACACAGGTCCTTTATACTATTCCTGTGAATGAGAATAGGGCAAACGAGGAATCCTACATGCATCTGTGAAAAAAATTCAAGGACGTTTGAGCAGTCGCAAAAAAAGTATTAGGCCAGCGTTGGGACAACGCAAAATAGGCATGTCGAATGTTTGCAGTTTGCCATCACACCGGTCCTTTATACTATTCCTGTGAATGAGAATAGGGCAAACGAGGAATCCTACATACATTTGCGAAAAAAATCATGGACGTTTGAGCAGTCGCAATAAAAGTATTAGGCTAGCGATGGGACAACGCAAAATAGGCATGTCGAATGTACACCAGTTTGCCATCACACATGTCCTTTATACTATTCCTGTGAATGAGGACACCTTAGAGTGAACGACTCTCGTCTCATTACCCCTAACGGTAATGTTATCGGCGGTGAAAAATCGTCCTTTACCGCACAAAAGCTCTAAGCGACGGTTAAAAATAGATATGACACGTTTCCTGGCTTCCATTTCATTGGATACTTGTCAGTTTTACAAAATTGTACGGTTAGGTCCAAACCAGCTACCCTAATATTATTTTAATAATTATTTATTAGTTCGCATTTCAGTCAGGCAGTTGAAACAACTGATAGTTGCCTGTATCCAACTGTTTCAGTAGGTAATATCCAAAGAGTCAAATTATACTTACCGTGTGTAAATGTAATACATTACACACACACTACAATGCTGTGTGCGAAGGTAACGTAACGTACACAGTATTTTTAGGCGCTTTTTTACAATTTAAATTTTTTAGGAAAACAATCTGACATTGTTACCATATTTTGTATTAGCTCTGAGCCTATTATTAAAGCCAGATAAACTTGCCATCGAGCAGCATTGATTTCTTTTAAAACTTACTAAATTTTTTTTAATGAGGCATAGAGTAAAAAGTGTTCGAATCTACCCACTTTCCCCTATATAAGAGTTATTGAGAGCGTGCGAGCGAGGCGGCAACGGGCGTGTCGTCAACAACATTGCGGGGGAGCGCGGGAGAAATATGTTTTTTTTTCTTGGTCTATGCCGATTTTCAAGAGATTCGCCACCGTGTATTTAGTCCGTGTATTTAGGAAACAAGACATTTTTCTCTTGGGCGGTCAACTCTTGCCTATTACGAACGGTGATAAGTGAAAAATTATGGCTAAAATAGATTCGAGACGATTTCTTTCCTTGAACTTATTTACCTAATACTTGAGCTGGGTTAACACATCTTTGTATAGATCACCAATGTCATTGAACTCATTGAACCCAGATTTAGTAGTTAGGGAATTTTAAATTGGAAACCAGACGAAACTGATCATTTTTGTATCAAAAGATTATTAGAATTTGAATACCCAAAAACATGGTAATTAGGAACAGCTTGCGCCTGCAAGGTTGAATTTTGTTATAAATTACAGAAACATGGCAGGGTATTCAATTTTCAAAATTATTATTTAATTTTGGTATTATATTTTCTTTAATACACCTCGCTCGTACTTATACGGAAAATACAGTATCATCATCATGTCAGCCGAAAGACGTCTACTGCTGAACATAGGCCTCCCCCAAAGATTCCCACAAAGACAGTATAATTCTAATCAAATTCAGGTTCTCAATTTGTCTGATTCTTTGTATGTATATGTTAATCGATATCTCCGAGAATAGTGAACTGATTTTCAAATTATTTTTTTAATCAAACGGGTAAAATCTCTAGTTCGTACCGTTGGCACCAATTCAGGATCTTATAACGCTATCTTGGAGAAATCGGTTGAAGTAGATTTTTATTTATTTTGTGATTATTGTAAGTCCGAAGACGTCTTCAGTTTTAGGGATGCAGCCACTCACTGGCAAATGTAGAAAGCAGGCAGGGCATTTTATATATTAATCTCAATAAGCAGTAGATATAATTTATCGGGAAATTACTTTGAGGATATCTCAGGTCAGGTTGTAAATGATAAAAAAACAGTAACTATGAGTTTACAAGAACTATTATGTTCAATTAGTTATGTAATCTGTGGTTTATATAGATTTATTACTTGTAAAAATATTAAAAATTAATTTTATAAGTAAAATGTACATTTGAACAGGAAAAAAAGTTGAACAAGGAATATAAGAAAAAGCCCGATAAAAGTGATCTGAAAACTTCCACTTATAAAAATCAACAGACCATACCTTTATCAAAGAGGCAGTTTTATTGCCTACAGTAATTGACGGCACGTGTATGGAACCTATCTATCATGTTTTGTTTCAGTTCTTTATTTGTAAACGATATACAAGTCGTAACATAATAGTAAGCACCAAAACCAAAAAATATAGCTAGGAATAAATAATAAAATATAAATATCTTGGGACATCTTACACAAATCGACCTAGTCCCACGGTAAGCTCAATTAAGGCTTGTGATGTGGGTACCAGGTGACGATATATATAATAGATAGATACATAATATAGATACTTAAATACATAGACAGCCATGACCAAGGAACAAACATTTGTGATAAATAAATACACAAAGAATGCCCTCGCCGGGATTCGAACCCGGAACCTCCAGCTTCGTAGGCAGGGTCACTACCAACTAGGCTACGGAGGCTGACAAAGGAAAGTCGTGAGATTCGCGCCTTTAAGCATAGTTTTTAGGTAAAAACTAAAAATGTCTAATCTGATCTTGTTACTCGTAAATTAATACCTATAACATCAATAGTTTTTCCGATCGATTATAAAAACAAATCCATTTGTTTTGTACAAAAACAGATCCAGTTGTTTTGTTTCTACTGTGTTCTTGTCTCGAATAAACGTTTTTTCTTTCTTCTTCTTCAAAAACATGCTTAAGGTCTTCATCAAAACAAAAAAAATTACGATCGTGTCAATTGTGTTACGAAAGTTAGTCATACTAATTAGGTACAATGTGTACTCTGTCCAACAACCTTAGGCAGTATTAAAGGCGTCATATTAAAAAATGTAGGCACGCATTTGATTGTTGATTGCATATGGAAATTAATTTGTCGCCTTTTCTCACTTCCGAAAGTTCTTACACAAAATTAAATTTCGGAACACAAAAATTATTACGTTAAATTTTGTTTTCATTTAACCCGTAATTGCATGACCTTGACAAAGATTTATTCAAATTTGAACTCTGACGTGTTGTCAATAGAGTCAAGAATATATGATGGATATTCCCATCACTATGCAATTAAGGGTTAAGGCTTTTAATTTTTTTTTGTACTACTTGGCAGTTATAATAAGGGCAGTTCAGTCAATAACGAGTATAATTAATTTTGAGGTAGTATAAGTATAAGTTTCGGATTTTGGAGGCCATCGCCTCTCCAACCCACTATAACCGACTAAGCACAATATGCTTCCTTTAAAACTATGTATTTTTTTTACAAGCAACCCTATTATGGATTTCAACTGACACACGTAACATACGTACTTATTTGACTAAGTACGGAATCCTAGAAATAATAGGTAGCCTTAACGGTGTAATTTTAATTTAACCTAATATAACCAAATTGTAGTACCGCCCCATATAAGTTCCGCAGTAAATAAGAATGACACTGACAAGCATAAAAAAAGCTAAAAGCAATTTTCAACACAACTCTTGGAAAGACGACTCCGTTTAAGGTATTATTGGCTAAAGTATACGACTATATTAGATTTTACCAACGATGACTAGTAAATACTAAATACGGGTGTAACTCTAATACGGGCGAAATTTTTTTTTATACACTTGACGATCTTTTTGTGAATTTAAGTACCTATGCATCGACATTTTAGAATTTGTTCTATTATTATTATTATCTTTTATACATTTGACGATCTTTTTGTGAATTTGTGCTATTTTGTAAAAATATGACATGTAATTTTCATGAAGAAATAAATTAATCTATCTATCTATATAAAATCAGTCATAGTATTTATTAGTGTTATGGATTATGAGGTTTATTAAGTTCCACTTAATTATGACCCCGTAGATTTTTTTAAAGATTTTCGGAGCAGCAATGTATGTACTAACATTTCTTGATACTGATATGGCAGTTGTGTCATCTGCTTTTGGAATTAGCTGTCAACGAGCGTTTAACTTGAGGGTGTTGCTCTACATTGCGTTCCGAATTATTTCGTATGAATAATTTTGTTGCTCTAATTTTAAGTAAAAGATATCTAAATATACTTACTATGTCCTAATCTAACTCCCGTTAAGAGCTTCGCCCGTATTAGCCTTACACCCTGTATAAATAGAATGTGGGGCAAGTTGTTACATCTCGCTTATAGATTACATGTTAAATAAAGTAATAAAATTGTTGGCATACGTACGGATAAATCCTTATTACGATACCGATAGGGTTCGTTAATAGTCAAAAACACCAATATTGAAGAACTATACAGGACATAAGTAGTAGGTAGATGACTTAGAAAAAACAAATAAAAAACAAGAAAATTCCTTAGTATCTGTCTCTTTCACTCCTATTGAAGTGACAGAGATTGATGCTCGAAATTTACGATTTACGCTACGCCTTCCGGTACGTGGCCGCCACTCAAGAACCTTCCCGCCCCAACGGCCATCTGTTCAATCAAACAATAAGATAACAAGAAGTGCTGTAAATAAGTTAACCCTTTCTCCATACTTTGCACATGAAGTCTGACATGCAAACCGACTGCAGCCTTTGTGAATACGGCTTTATAATTTTGTTGTTTTATTGAAATGTTTCACCAATATTATTTCAAAGAAGTTTAGAACAATGATTGGTTGAATTCCTATGATTGATGGGAGAATAGACGGCAGTGGAAACTTTGAAGACCCTGTTCGTTATATTTACTTGATTGATCTGTTACCATAAATAAAGTAATTTAATAGAGTTATCTATTATTAGAAAGAGGAGGACAATCATTCACATACACCAGGTGGCGCATTAGTGTAGTAATATTGTTAATTTCGTTCGCAGATGTATCAATGTATTCGTGCTAACTTCCTCTGAAGCTAAATATCACGGTTACAAATTAATAGTAGGTATTAGATATACCTTCTGTAGATACGTTGAAAATTAACACTCGAAAAACTTACACTAGCAGCAATCGTCAAGTATCTACGATAAGCGTAACCGATAAATGTATGAGAATGACAGATTTGAACAAAAAGTCAGAATCAAAATCAGAATCAGAATCAGAATATTTATTTGTATAAACATAGGTAGATACATAAAGGTGGTAACATTTTGATTAAATTTTAGAGCACTATGTTTTACCCACAAAATGCGGGTGCACAAATGTAATGCTTACAAAACTAACATGCTACATGCATACAATTTAAATAAATCTGTTAAATATAAAAGAAGCCAATTAATTAAAAATGTCATGAGCTGAACTATTAGGTAATTTCGTGATTCATATAAAAATTCCAATTAAATTAAATAACAATATAATATTAATAATTGAAGTTACTTGCTACAGTGAAATTTAATGTCAACGTCAAACGCATTTTTAATCTTTTAGGAAGGCATCAATTGAGTAAAAACATTTCCTTATTAGTAATTCTGTCAGCTTCTTTTTAAAATATTTTATGTCTAATTCTAAAATGTCATTTGGTATCTTATTGTATATGAGCGGAGCCATCTTCAAAATATTTTTATTAAAAAGGGCTGTTTTGCCTCGTGGGACCCGCAACTTATGTTCGTGCTGGGGCCTTACTGGAAGTAGGCGTCCCCTAGAGGCCAGTACAAATAACTGAGGGTTACATTTTACAAAAAGTGCTATTTCCAATATGTAAATAGAAACAAATTAGTATATTAGTATATCATTCATTATAGTAACAAAATCCACGATTTATCACACATGTTCTAGTTCAAGTCTAGTCCCAATAATAATTGATAATTGACCCTATTTCATTTCGCATTTTTTTCCCATGTAACGGAATTCTGCCTCAAGTAGTTGCTAGAAGAATCATGGTGTAATACTGCATATTATTTATGGGCCAATAAACTCGGCAAAGTGCACTTTATCATTAGCAGGCGACACGGTGCTGAACAAGATCGTTTTACCTTCCGTTTAAAAAAAATAACGGGAAATGTTTTCTT
Source organism: Thaumatotibia leucotreta (assembly GCA_025490895.1). Lineage (NCBI taxonomy): Eukaryota > Metazoa > Arthropoda > Insecta > Lepidoptera > Tortricidae > Thaumatotibia > Thaumatotibia leucotreta. Next base: position 54,831 of record JALPQI010006327.1, read on the forward strand.
GGATTTTATTAGCCATAGGGATTCGTTCGGTGTAATATGTTCTCATCTAGGTATTTAGGTGACCGTATCAACACAACAGATTTTGAAATTGAACGTATTTGTGAAAACACAAATCAAATTATTTATTAACTAAATATTTCGATTTGTACTTTTTATTTTTCCTCAGTAGTCGCACTACTTAATACTACAAGTATATTAATTATAAATATTAGATGTCATGTACCAAAGAAAACCAACCAAGATCACCTAACGTCTGAGGTGGGGATCGAACCCACGTGCTCAGCTTTCGCGGCTGATGCCTGCACCCCTCTGACACTCGGTCTTAGCAACCACCGGTCAATTTTCTCGGGTATATGCAATCCCTTAAAAGGCTAGGCGCCTTTGACCATTCTCTATGGGCAAGCAATACATTCCTGCACCACCTATTAGAATACTTTACAGTTTTCTAACCTATTTAACGTCCCACCTCGGACGTTAGGTGGTCTTGGTCGTTTTTCTTTGGTATATGACATCTAATATTTATAGATTTTGAAATTGTTTACCACAAGGATCACAAGCGAGGCGTACATGGGTGAAACAACTTTCTTTTACACAAATAGCAACATTTCAATTTAAGGATCGATTTTTGGAAACAGCACTGTAGTAGTTAATCACCCTTTCAATCGAACGGGGTCGTAATTCGTCACAGTCCGCTGTAGATTAAAAGGAAGTTGTTAGTCAGGTTCCGTTTTTACAACTTTACCGCTTAAAAGTTCCTTGTTGAACAATGCATAGGACCTTTAAATATCAATTGAAATCATAATAATAATACTGGATTAGACTAAATGAATAATAATTAAGAGAAAAAGCACTGAAGATGCACCTAGGTACATCCTTTTCGGGATAAAAATGACATAGGTAGTCAAATTCACAAATATGTAGACAATTTTTCATCGTAATCATTGAATTAAGATGATATGTGAACATATTTATGGACTCATCTGTACTCAAGTGACTATTAGTCTAAGCGCTTGTGTTGATCTATTTTATCATTAAATCATTTAAAACGTGGGTATCTGATATAGTCAAGTGCAAAAATATGTAAAAATCCTCTTATAAATATGTTACGACGTTCTTAAGTGCACGACCACGAGGACATATTTTTTAATATGTTTAAGGTCAATGCGGGCAAGACCGTTAATCAGGAAAGTCCGTCTACCAACTGATTTCCGACCGTAATTGAACAGTATAAGATGCATAGAATGACGAACTTTCCTTCAAAATAAAATATGCCGGACTTAGCCGCACTGATACACCTTATTTTGCTTTTGACTATACAATGCAAAAACACTAGTGTTAAATTTCGTAAAAAGTTTATGTCAGTATGATTAAATAAATCCGAAATAATATTTCATTTGCAAGACAAGTCGTCAAGTAACAGCTTTACACATTCAACCAACGTTATACCAACAGACATCTTAATAGCCCACTATAACACTGCAACTAAACCGTCCTCATATAAGTTCAAAGCTATTTTATTTCTGTCTAGCAGATTACAACATCCCAAATGATCGGTGTCGCCTGTTATTTCAAACGCTAGTACTATCGTTAACGTAATTGCCTGACCATTCGTGAACTCTATGCACATTGAAATAAGGGTTCCGAATGGCCAATTTTGAGTTGACGTTTGTTGGTAGTTAGTCCCTGCACTTGCCTGTATTATGGATGCGAATACTCGGACAAGTAGAGTAAAACGCCAATCTAAAGTTGACCTTAGCACCAATGAGAGCTATAAGGAATCGGAGACATTTCTTAAACTGGTTTTTCTAAGCCAACGGAATGTCAGCTGTTGTCTCATTTCAGCGGGGTCAATGACTTGTTAAGTTTTCCTGAAGGTTGTTAGTTTATTTTTAGATTTGTTTTCTATTTTTAAAAGAAAACTGAGATAATAGTAAGGGGTATTATTAGGTACGTTATCTTGCGTTATTACGCTGTCTGGGAAACAGATTCAATTCCATGCCGTCAGTTCTTAGAAAATATTCTAATGAAATAATATTAAATGAGGGACAAAGCCGTGAGACGTCAAGCTGGTAATTTATTGTCTTAGTTTGCGAGTAATTAAAAGATTATAAATCATACATTAATTATTTTAGATACAATGAACTCTACTAGGTATCGTTCATTTTCTATGGCGTTGGCAAATATAATAATATCCTCGTAAGGCCCAATGTACATTACAATACACACTCCACTTCAATGAAATTTGAACCTTTCATAAACTCGATAAAGTCGCCTTTCCTTTGTTTGATTGATTTTACATACAAACCACTTTCGGCACTGTTCCTTACACAGCAAAGTTCAAAATATGATTTAAAGAAAGTAGTACGGTGGGCCTTACGAGGATGCGCAGCGCAGCGCAGCGTTGCAGTTTTGAAGAATCTCATATTATTAATAATTAATAAGACATTCGTTTTTTGTTTTCTGCAATTGCTTTCGAAACTGGAAGTGTTATTATTTGTATACATATACCTAATCAATCCAGGCGTAGGTATAGGTATAAAAGTTGTAAACAGAATAAAAAAATATTAACATGATAATCGCAGCATCAGTTAAGTTTGGTCCAGGAGTGCCACACAGACTTCGTTACTGTCAACATGTTAGGCCTCAATTGAGGCTTAACGAGCGTAACTATATAACGAAGACATGAATTGTAACGATGTTAACATTCATCGACTCCAGTAGATGCCGCATTATCGATATCGACAAAATAATGTTTCTTTCGCCTGTGTGCGTAGAATACAGTGCTCGGCCGCTAAGAAGTCAATCCTGACAGATTGACATCTGTCACTGATTTAACTGGGTGCTTAGCCAAGTTGCCAATCGCTAGCGCTTAAACGTCAATCGTAAGCGAAAGGCAGCTAACTGTCTTTGTCGTTAATATGAAAGAGTGACAGAGAGGGAAAACTACAATACGCTACCAAGCGCTAGCGATTGGCAACTTGGCTAAGCATCCTGACGTTCAATATATTATTTGTTAACAACGTCACTTTTTGACACATAATGTACTGAAATGGCAGTTGTCAGGGTTGACTTCTTAGCGGCCGAACACTCTAGTTCTCAATAGCTTACGATCAGCAGTGTATCGTAGCTTTCTCTCTCTGTCACTCTTTCTTATTAGTGTTACAAGGATAGTTAGCCTTTCGTTCATGTTTCACGATTGAGCCTTAACGACTGGCATATTAGCTTTGCACACTCCCTAGATTACGATAGTGTTTTGTTTTGCTGTGGAAAATTCGGGCTTTGCGCATTAAGCCACGTTTTCACTTACTGTTCGGAGCGAGCATTCGTTCGTTCTTGGACAAATGAAAACAGGATTTCACATAGCAAAATGTTCGTTCGTCAGCCCACGAACACGTGAATGTTCGCTCAGAACACTAAGTGGAAACGCGGCTTTAATTGGCCAGGCTTTTTTTTTCGTTCGGGAATTTTACACAAAAACTTAATTTGATGATTTTCGTGTATTAGTTTTTTAATTTATATGACAATTTTTAATCTTTAATTTATATAATTTCAGTTCTTTTCGTATTTTGTATTTTTTATGTTTGACGTGTGTTTTATTAACATTAAAGAACTTGAATTTGAATTTATAAAGCATACAAGGTGGAATTCGACGAGGGACCTTTACGGAAATGGGAGATAGTTAAGGCTATACTGAGCAACTTTTACTATGGTACCAACCCCGAAATCGTAAAAAAAAAAAATTACTTTCATACATTGTGTGTATACATGCCGTACCTTTTTGTATGGATAAGTTTTTTTTTATACGATTTCGGGGTTGGTCCCATAGTAAAAGTTGCTCAGTATAGCCTTAACTATCTCCCATTTCCGTAAAGGTCCCTCGTCGAATTCCACCTTGTATATTGGGTTCAGAAGTGCGCGCCAGATCTCTTGTATCGTATCGACCAGCCACGCTGACATGACCGTCTTGAAATCCTTCATGTCAGTTGACTAGGAACCTGCTTCACCATCCCCAAATAAATATGTTATTTTGCTTTCCCGGAGAAAAGGATACTTAGAGATCAATTTATCTAGTTCTATTTATCCGAAAAAATATGTGAAACAGGCCTTTGATGACATAAGTTATCACTTATTACTACAAAGTCACTTTTTCTGTCCCTATGTCCCTTTGTACAGTTTTGTACACTTTGTATATATTAATGCACGAGTGCATTAATTATAGACACATTTGTAAGGGATCAGTAATATCAGTATGGAGAAGTGTATATATATATTAATGCCCTTGACTGTACGCTTAAATCTTTAAATTACGCAACGGATTTTTAATGTTTTTTTAATAGGTAGAGTTATTAAAGAGGAAGGTTTTTATATAGGTATAGTACCAGCCGGGTCGGGTCGCTAGTTTATAATATTTCAATTTTGTGTCAAAGCCAACTTGAAATACATATACTTACCTCAATCTCATCAGGTGTGACAATAATACTGTATTCTTGGTTCGTTGGCGGCCGTTAGACGCCATTACCCGCCTCGTTCGGAATTCAAAACGAGTTGGCTGGCTGCACTGCATGGACTTTTATGCAACAACCTATCGATTCAAGGGAATATGCCAGGAAAGAAAAATAAGCTTACGTTTAATATAGTCAACATAAATATGCAAACAGTGTGTGTAATTGTGGTAATCATTTACATTTGTTTACATAATAATGATTAAAGGAACCATAATCATAATTACGAGAACATAGAAATCTATGATTTTTTTGTATGACATAGAGAATAAGATGTATTATTAGTCTTGTCCACGTGGGAATAGATCCCAAATAAAATGAGGATTCAAAGGAGAAAAATAATGGTAGGATGTAGCAACATGTGTAGTACTTATTTATGTATTTATACTTTATTTTATTGTGCATTAATATACAAAATTACAAATCTTAAGGCATTCTCTACCACTTTTTTCGTTTATCAACACACAACATGTCTCCGATGCTCTTTTGATGTTGTAAAGTTAAGCAGTTTCTTTGTAGGTACACAATTTCTCCAAAGGAAACATTCAAAGGATATTTAGAAAAAATATTTCAAGATTAGCACTTATTAGCACAACTGCCCCGTATTCATTGACCGAGAGTCTTTTAACGTCAGTTATTTCACATCATCATCAGCTTATCTCAGTCCACTACTGGACGTAAGCCTGTCCTATTATCTATGAGTATAGAAGCATTAGGAGGTAAATGCCCATAATCGCCACGCTGGGCAAGCGGATTGACGATCGCAGAGTACTGTCCTCTATGATGACGCTGCTGCCCATCATCATCTTCTATCAAGAATGGTCAGAGACACTTCAATCCCTTAGTCGACTCTAACCACACCCACAAGAGGAGTTGGGGTGATGATAAAACATCTTTACTGCCGCCACCACACGGCACATTTTTACTTACATTTTAAGGAAAGTACGCAACGGATAGAAACGAAATTGAAGGTAGACAGAGAAAGTTCGTCAAAGAGCTGTCTGGTTGAATATTTCTGTAAGCAAGGATTGCAATTAATGCGGCGCTGCAGCACTATTAAATGCCTTGCATCTTTAGGTTGAATGTTTATTAAATGGATTCAGGCATTCAGTAAATACCGTGCCGGCCATTCAGCTCATGCATTTCCCATAGCAATTTTAGAAGGATTTTGAAGCACGAATTAAATTATAATTGGATAGGGTGGTAAAACTACTTATTAATGTATTTGATTACGTACTTATATACTGTACTACTCCTCACGACTTCTTCAAATGTAGGTGATTCATGCTTGAAGCGGCAGAGTCCTATTGAAAGTGCTACTGAAAAGCCTGAGTATTGGGTAATGTTGTAGCTATCTTCATAAATCTTTTGTATAAATAGGTTGTATATATGTTTAGGTTGTGCGTATTGTTCAAAATTGAAAGCGACAGCAATAGCATGGTGAATATTAAAAATGCGCAATCTTGTGTTCCGAAATTAGATTAGAATTAGATCCTAACATTGGGATTTTCGCTACAATGTGGAATAATTTAATATCAAAGAACATAGAACGATATAATAAATTGAGAAGAAAAAATAATATGGGATGAAAAAATTAAAAAAATAGGATGAAAAGGTTTTTTAGGGAGCCGGTTTAGTGTAAAACGTAGTAGCACATGAAGGATTAAAAAAATGCGATTATAGTGTCCGTGATAATAGTCTTATATGTATTCTTTAAATTGGGTTAAATGCGTAAGTGTTAGGAGCAACAATCTTTGTAACTCTCACACAATTCTTTTTTTACCTGCAAATATTTGTTCATAATACAATCACTCAAAATTATGGTTTGACATTATAAAAACGCCACTCCAATCGTACCACTTTACATTGTAAGTACGAAAGTAGCTAAATGGAACCGGGGAAGCGCTGAAATGAGAAATGCGAGTCTGAAATTGTAAAACCAATTGTCTTTGCAAATGTGCCGTGACAACAGCAAGCTCAGTTAAATAATCAATAAGTAGACATTCATTCGTTCCTAGCATAGACGCTTACGGCTGGGGCATGTGCATAGAACGCAACCTTCTCGTTTGCTGTGGCGTGTCCAATTGTCCATGCTTGGTGCCATAGCTGATGCCAAGAGAAACGTTGGTCGGCCAATGCTACGACATAAAGATTGTGCCAAGCGAGACATGCACGCCTTCAACATCCCGGTCCACAAATGGGAAGAGCTTGCCGAGGACAGAGATAAATGGCACAAACTGGTATTAGACGGGGGTATAATCCATAACGATGCTTGGTTCAAGACACTCACTAGTAAGCGCGCCAAGCGTCATCAGCGCGGCACCGGTTCGCCACAGGTCCACTACGTCTGTTAGAGTTGTGGTTGTGTTTGGCGCTCCCGTATTGGCCTATAGAGCCATGAAAAATGCTGTCTGCCCACCTAATACTGCTTGTATGGTCTGATATAATAGACTTTTAATGCCAATGATGAAACATTCATTATTATTAAGTTGTCAATTACTGTTTGTAGTAGTACATTGTGCACCTAGGGAGGTAAAGGCGGAGGGCTTTCAATGATTCAAGTTATTGACCATTGTTGTCTCGTAGAGTCTAATAGACCCAGTAAAATGCCTAATGACAGAAAACAAATGATGATTTATACATGTTCTCAATGCCTTTAAAAGGCTGAAAGACATCCCAAATATTGAATTAATTATTGTATACCTACATATATCTAACCCCCCACATTTATGTCACTTTTCTTGAAATTATCACAAGAAGGTGGAATTTATTTGGAATCTGCTGCATCATTTGCCAATCCATTACACTCACCAAATTAATGGGGTGTGTGTGGAGAAGTGGTGAATCGGCCCGGTACAAAGTGACATCCTCTGTGAGTGTGGCGATTTACAAACAACAAAATGATGCAGTGCTCCCTGTGTCCAATTACGTGCACTTCGGAAGATCTGGCAAAAGCTACTCCCCGGGGAATAGAAGTAGCAAGACACTGGCAGAATATAATTTAGTTAATCATTTATATCATTTGATCCCTTTACACTAAGAATGAAACGTTGTTATTTTGTCTGAAAACTTATATTTTAACTTGCCCTTGCGATCTTTTGTAACTGTACGTAATCAGAGATCAAACATTTACTGGTTCTTTATGAGAAAGCTCAATGATAATAACAGCCTACGGCTGTAATGTTATTGTTGTTTCATGCCTAGCCTTCGCCACAGGTTATTTAGAACCTTATGTTCTTGATTGATTATTACTAAGCCTCTAATTAAATACCTTTCATCATTAGTTTGACATAGGACATCTGCTCGATATAGGCCTCTCCTATTTCCTATGGATACAGACGTATTAAGGTATAGCCCATAATCGTCACGCAGGGCAAGAGGGTTGGCGATCGCTTAGCGTATTCAACTATGACTATGCTCATCAATCAATTCTATTATGAATCTTCAATAAATGAAGAGTGACACTTCAATCCCTTAGTCGACTATTACGACATCCACACCAAAGGAAGAGTTGGGCTGGTGACAAAACGTATGATTCTGACTGCCGATGCCGTGACCAGAAGTATTTATATTATATTAATTGATACACTAGCAGCTATTTGCTGATGCGTGTATATCACTGCACTTGTTTTTATAATGAAAGTTTATTTTTGGTTAGGTACAAGTTTTTTTTAAATAATTGTCAAGTCTGTTTTTAAAACTGTTCACAGAAGGGGCACATATCACTGTCTCTGGCAACCTATTCCACTCGCGAACTATGCGGTTTTACAAAAAGTGTTTTCTGGGATTGCTTGTGCAAGGTGCTCGGGTAATTTTTAAACTGTGTCCCCTCAGACGATGATTAGCACTCATTATAAACAGCTTCTTTAGATCAGGTACGTCGTAGTAATCATGTAGGATCTTGTATGTTTCAATAAGGTCACCGCGTTGCCGTCTTAGTTCCAGGGTTGTCAACCCAAGATTGGTGAGTCTTTGTTCGTAAGGCATACTACGTAATTCATAAACCATCTTGGTTGCTCTGCGTTGTACTTTCTCTATCATGGTAATATCTTTCTGAAAGTATGGACTCCAAATTTGGTATGCATATTCAAGAAGAGGCCTGATGTAAGTTTTATATAGTTTCAGAAATAGTGCCTTATCTATGGTCTTAAAGGTCTTTCGTATGAGGTATGTTAGTGAGTTGGCTCTTTTCGTTATTTCCAAAATATGCGTATCCCATTTAAGATTGTGTGTTACGGTGATTCCAAGGTCCCTTTGTGAGTCCACCTTCTCTAGGACTTTAGTACCGATAGAGTATGGAAGCTGAGGGTTGGTACGGCCAATATGAAGAACAGCACACTTTTCTGAATTTAATGACATCAATCAGTCCTGCGTCCAGTTCATAATCCGATTCAAGTCTTCCTGTATGACACCGTGCGACAAGAGAGGGTTCCCCATTATCTTTGTATCATCCGCGAAAAGTGACAGTCTCGATTGAACGACGGAGTCAAGATCGGTAACGAAAATTCCAAACAGGATTGGCCCGAGGACGGATCCCTGCGGGACGCCACTGAGCACTTCAGTTGGCTCAGAAAAGTCTTCACCCACCCTGACTTTTATCACTCTTTCACTCAGGAAATCCCGAATCCAGCTAAGAAGACGTCCACGAATCCCGTAATGTTCCAGCTTACTAATGAGCCTTTTTATAGGTACTCGGTCGAAGGCCTTTTCGTAGTCTAAGTAAATCACATCTGTTGGGAGGCCTTCGTCCCAGTTCTTAATCCAATAATCCAGACACACCAACAGATTAGTGACTGTTGACCGTCTTGGGATAAAACCATGTTGATTTTCAATTATAATATGCTCTTCCGATAAAAATTGTCTCATATTTTGAGCAATAATTTTTTCCATCACTTTACAGGCGATGCATGTTAGGCTTATAGGTCTATAGTTAGTTGCATTCAGTTTATCGCCTTTTTTGTATATGGGAGTAACTGTGGCTTCTTTCCAGTGTTTTGGCAGTATACCTGAATTAAAAGACAAAGACATTATATGGGACAGCTGCTCACTTAACACCTTGCTACATTTTTTTAGCAATACTGCCGGTATACCATCTGGTCCCATTGCTGTATCATCCTTGAAGGAGTTAATTGTTTTTTCCACCGTTTCAGGAGTAAATTCAATTTCTTCTATTGATCTTAATACTCTTGCGCTACTAACTGGGGGTATTAACGAAGTATCAAGTTCTCGAACAAATGATTTCTGAAATTGAGTTGCGAAAATGTTTGCTATTTCTTTAGGTTCACTTGTAATATGTGCGTTCTCGTTTCGAAGAGATGGAGGTACTGTAACTTTGGATGATAGGCTTTGCCTTATGTAGCCATAAAAGCGTTTGGGGCAGTTTAGAACCACATTCTTTTCAAACTCGATTCTTGCTTTTCTAACTTTGCCAGTAATCTCATTGTTCAATTTTCTATATTGTTTATAATTCTCTATGGATTTGTCAAGTTTATATATATTCCATTTTACCAGTTTCTGCCTAGTTAATTTAATAATATCCGGTCTAATCCATGGTTTATTAATATTCGTGGATGACTTCCGTTTTAGAGGTACTACCTCCGTTGTAACAACGCTAATTCTGTTTTGTAGTTCAGTCCAAGCAAGTTGAGAACTAGAAATATCTCTGAGACCATAACATGATTTAGCAAGTAATGAATTGATCTTATTGAAATCCGCATTAAAAAAATCTCTGCGTTGTTGTTTCTTTGACAAATGCTGAGAATGGTTGCTCTGGAATTGTAGGGTAGTAAGCAGAACCATATGATCACTTTTGCCAATTGGCGGATGGTGAATTATATCTGAACAAAGGTCTTCTTCATTGCAGAGAACTAAATCCAAAAGTGATTCCTCCTCATTTCTTTTTCGGGTCGGTTCCGTTACCAGTTGTTGAAGATTTGTATCGGTAAGTATCTTGATGAATTCTTCATGAAGTGCATTATAACCCTCGAATTTCCGTAGGGGCCAGCTTATGTCAGGTAAATTAAAATCTCCTACTATAAGAAGAGCTCCTTTGCGAGTTGATGTAGCCTTTGAAATTGTATTAAATAATATTTTATCACTCTCATCCAAAGTATAGTGTGTAGGACGGTATACACCCGCAAGAAGTAGTCTAAAACTACCATACGTAATATCAATCCATAGTGCCTCAACATCGTTTTGATTATTAAATTCTGGATGTAGTGATGGAACAATTGGGATATTTCTATGTTTTTCTGATACGTATATCACAACTCCTCCCCAGCCTCTGCCAGTACTCCGGTCATGTCGAAATAAGTAATATCCCTTAATATTTACTAGATCATTGTGGATGGTTGGTTTCAGATGTGTCTCGGTAATAATTATAAATGTTGGTTGTAATTTATTCACTTCCAACAGAAATAAGTCTCGTTTAGCCATTATGGATGCCAGGTTCGTATAGAAAAGAGATAACTGTACAAAACTATCGACTGCTAGTTTTTTACCGTTTGGGTACCTTGATGGGCCTTGACAATGGTGGGTTTGCCATTAAGGTATTTAATAATAAGGTCGGACTCACCTGCCTCAATCCTATTGTCCAGTTCAGAACGAAGTTTCTTTAAGTACTCACGTTGGTATGGAGTTAAATCGTTCTTGACCGATATGCTCTTATTCCGAAGATTGTGTCGGTTCTTTAAAACCTTTACCGCGGTGGTTCTGTTAGGAAAGATTAGCTTTAGAGGACGTGGCCTGCCATCTAACTGGGGTTTGCCCAGCCTGATGACTGCCAAGGGCGACCCCGGCTCGGGTAAATCCGACAAAATATCTTCCACTAGCCCAAGATCATGATTTTTACGCGCCTCAATCGAGTGGTCTCCCGCCGACGATATCTCAGGCACGCCGAACATAATGACATTAGAACTTCGCCTGTTACGATCCTCCAGCTCGCCAATAATATTTTCCAAGCCAAACTGCGGACTTTGATTCTGTTTCAGAGCTTCAATTTCATTTTTCAGCTGGTCGACTTGTTTCCGCAGGGCAGGCATTTGACGTATTCCAAGTACACAGTCAGGGCATAAATACTTTAATGTCGGCGATTGAAGAGCCATTACCCTCAACTCTGTCACAAGCAATCCGCTACACTTAACACATATAAGTCTGTCACAACCACCACACACTATTTTTGGGTTTTGACTATCTGGTTTAGGTAACGTATTTGCACACTTCATGCAAGAAGCCATTTTTTTTACGATTTTGAGGTTAAAATATTATAGCCAAACTAGTCCGTAGAAACAACGATCACTTTCTCAGATAACACTTTCACATGTAATTTGAAGGCTAATCTAACGAAAGTCACAGTTTTTTAACTAAAAACAGACTGCTTTTATTTATTTTACTCTATTTAAAACACAAGTAAC
>JALPQI010006328.1:0-50473 GCA_025490895.1 Thaumatotibia leucotreta
CATTTTTTGGATATCTTGGTAGTTGTTAACTACGTCTACCAACATATCCAAAAGTTCTTGCATCTCTCACGGGATTCGTGTGATAAGGCTGCCACCGAAGTCACGGCGGTTGAAACGCTCGGAGAAATACCCAAACAATGAGATTTGAAGCCGGAACCTCCAGCGTCCTAAATAGGCACTGTCACTACAAACAGTACCAACTAGGTAATCTACGGAGGTAGTCAAATTTTAGGATAGCTCTTTGATTTTTTGTGTTTTAATTTCGTGGGCGAATAATTCAATTTGGGGCAAAGTAGGGACCGCCCTTGGGAGTTCCGGAATCAAAGCCGGAACTAATCTGATAAGTGGCTTGTGCGTGATAAGGCCCGGTGAGGTCTGTGAAGCTTTTACGTCCGCTATAGAATTACGCGACTTGATCACGAAAAAACTACGTCGTATTATTTATAAGTCCCCGACTTACAATATTATTTTATTTAGAGGCGTTTTATTTTAATGAATTAAAATTGATATCTTAATACAAAATTTTATTTGGCGATTTGGAACACATAATCTAGGGAATATAATTAAGGTGCATTCAGACCAAACGAGCATTCGCTATTCTATCCCCCACTCTACGAAATCAACGAATCACGTTTTGTGTAACGACACGTAACGATTGAATTTCGTAGAGTATAGAGGGTTAGGATAGCGAATGCTCGTTTAGTCTGAATGCACCTTTACATTTTGAATTCGCAAATGTTTTCGATATCATTAGACCCCGGTATCGGAGGTGCAAAATGATAGCTGTCAAGTTCATACTTAGGGATAGGTAAACACATTTTGTGATGTCGATATCGATACTCGATTTTTTGTACAATTTTTTTTTATGTACCTACAGTGGCGTTCAGAATTGCATGGACAATTTATGAATGAATTCATTCATAAACTGTCCACGCAATTTTGAACCCTACTGTACAAGGACCATTTATTTGTATACAATTTTTCGGGATCTATGATAATAATTACCATTTAATACTCGATTTTTTGTACAATTATTTTTTTTATGTACAAAGACCATTTATATGTATCCCTTTTTTTGGGATCTATGATAATAATTAACATTTAATATATAAATCATTACTATTACAATACAAATCTCTGGTTGCTATTACATTTATTATGTTTCGAGTTGCATAACATTGAATAAAAACTTTTGAGATATTAAATATTTATATATTATAATAAATTATTTATGTCAATAGATAGTCAAAGTCATCTTACAACGATGTCTTTGATTATTTAGCCGTGTTTACGAGTCTATTCGCCTAAAATATTTTATACAATAGAAAGTGGAGTCACTTCTTGCTGAACACCCTGACAAGGCTCGGAATCGGCTTTTTCTAAAACCTCGAAATAGCCCAATATTTAAAATGTTTTATATTCTTTATGTAGTACTGAAAATGTTATGAAATAACCAACGTCGTATTTTTAAATTACTCCATTAACAAAGAATTGATATAACGAAGAACAAAAAAGAACGAAATTCGATTTCGTTCTTTAGTATGGAGCAAAAACCGGTATCCGAGCCCTGCACCCTAAACTTCAAAAATGAATGAAAAACATTTAATATACAATTTGCAGAATACACATCATTTCCAGATGTTGGAATATAAAAAAAAACACATGGAGTCAAATTGCCATCAAGAGAAAATCAACAACGTATGTTCTACTAATATTGATTATTTAATAAAGGATATTCCATTCCAATATTTGTAATCTTGCATATCTTGCATTGCAACTCAATCTTGTATGAAAACACTCATAAAAAAAGAAAAAAAATTAAAACCAATTAAACTGCAACCGAGATCTGCTTAAGTTTTTCGTCAGTTCTAACATACTTTGGACCAAATTCGAAAACCCAAACTTCAGAAGGTTTATCGACAATTGCCTCAATAAAAAGTATGGCGATATTACATAACATTAAATAAATATTTTGTTGATTTTGTAATTATATGGTCCTAGTTTATATCGTAAATAGGTGCGTTTAATTAGTCTTAGCTTATTATTATGGTAAAGAAAAATTATCGATATGTAACTTTAATTATCGACATCACAAATATTTTTACCCCATCCCTAAGAACTTGACAGCTACCATTTTGCACCTCCGATACCGGGGTCTAGATATCATGTAGGTTATTTTAACTTGAATTAAATGGTCTTCCAAACAACATCAAAATATTATAGAAATTTGCAACCATAATTTGTAAAGTACCGGAAGGCACAGCGTGGGTAGATAGAAGGTCGCAGGAGTCCGCTGGATGCGGGTGGCGCAGGACCGGTCATTGTGACAATCTTTGGGGGCCTATGTTCAGCAGTGGACGTCTTTCGGCTGATACGATGCTAATTGCAACCACTGTAGATTTTGAAATGTTTAACAATAACAATAACTTTACTTTCAGATCATCAAAGTCCCAGAAACAAAAGAAGGCTTCATCGACCTAAACAATCTCGAGCAGAAGCTGCAGCGATACTCAGGAACCGGGAAACGAATGATCGGTTTTTTCCCCGCGGCTTCCAAACTTACTGGTGTTCTGGCTGATGATGTGGCCACCACACTCCTGCTGCATCAATATGGGGCATGGGCATTCTGGGACTACACCCTCGTGGCGCCAACGTGTGCTGTTGACATGAACCCTACCTTCCCTGGGGTGGAAGAGGAGATGGTGAAGAAAGACGCGGTGTTCTTTAATTGTGAGAAGTTTGTGGGAGGAGTCCAAGGGCCGTATGTGGCTGTCGTGAAGAAAGATGTGTTCAGAAATACTCCGATTTATTCTGATGATATTGAGGTAAGCATCTTTTGGTGTACCGATGTTTTGGAAAGAGACAGTGTGTCGCGGTAATAGTAGTTCTGATTTTAACATATCTGCGAGTTACCATTCTATCCATACCCGTAGCTATAATTAAATACATATGATTTTTATTTATTTCTAAATACTTATTGTGTAGTATGACTAGTATGTTATTGCCAGTCCCGTGTGATGTTCCTTATCTCCATTGGACTGGTTTCCTGACAAAAACTTTTCATAACTGATGAGAAACAAACACTAATAAAGAGGTTCGTATCAGAACTTAGTATGCATTAACTAGATTGCGTACCAGTCTTATGGCCTGCGGCCCTACCGCGAAAAACGAAATTCGTAAATTTCGAGGATTTGTCTCTCTCACTCTAACGACGTCTTCGTTTGAGTGACAGAGAAAAATCCTCGAAATTTCCGAATTTCGATTTTCGCGGTAGTAGGCCTGTTTTGCAATCCCCGACGATCGGCTTTGCGAGCCATATGCCATATCAGAGCGCAACCGTATTTTCAACCAGGATTGACCATGTTCGCAGTCGCCGTCACCAGATACGGTGTGGAGGACTTGATGAAGATGACCTGAATGAATGTTATTTTTCGTAGGTTCTCTGTGAAAGGATCGAAGAGTGGAGATGCGCGGACGCAGTCAGAACAGCTCTCGTCATGCAGCTTCGGGATGCTGTGGGTTTGCAGACCATCGCCGATCGGCAGGACAACATTACCAGGTCAGTATCCTATCCTCATAATACCTAATGTATTATCCTCGTAAGTGCAATTAAAGTAGGATTTGTTTGTTTCACTGCATTTTGAAACAAATGAAATTGAGTGTGAGGGTCAGCATTAATGTAACCTTTGCTAACATTTTCAGAAATAAATATTTTATGTTTGTATTTAGGTAGGTACATATAGAACAAGATTCAAATTAAAAATAGGAAAAGTAAGTATGGTGTATGTGTATTGGAATTTATGTTTGTGTTGTTGGTATTAATTTTTCAACTAGGTAAGTAAATATTTAATTTTTCTAAACTTTTGGGATCGTGTCTCCTCTACCTAAAGGTGAAAAAAAAGATCGCTTTTTAGCGATAAGGCCGCCTTTTGTGACCTCTGTTTTTTTCTTTTGTTTTGTGTACTCTTTTTTTTATTACGTGCGAGGTGTGCAATAAAGAGTTTTGTATTGTATTGTACGGTGGGCCTTACGAGGCTATATGATTATAAATGAGTCCTCTAGTAGCCCCAATACCAATCGGTTGATGCTTGAAGGCGCATTTAGACCGAACGAGCATTCGCTCATTCTATGATTCGTGATTCGTCGAAATACGTTGATTTTGTAGAGTGGGGGATAGAATGAGCGAATGCTCGTTTGATCTAAATGCACCTTGTGGTCCTAACCTTTTCTGTTATTTTTTTCAAGTTTTTTCTGGAATTGTATAATAGATGGAAATTGGTATTGTGGCTACTATTTCAAAAGCCGTAATAGCTTTATTTTCGCATGTGGGTATGTGGTTTCATTCATATACAGCATATCCTACCTACATATATGTACTTATGGGCGTGCTCGTGTATGTGCAGTTTCAGAAAATAATCCATATTCTTATACTATGTACATATACAATACATATTTCCAGGTCATCCCTTTTATTTTGCACATAATAATGTGTAACAAAAACCAAAAGTACCTATAGTAGTACACCAAACGAAGGAAACTCAGAGGAAAAAACTCGTGTATAAGCGAATTTTGGCATAGTTGTAGGGAATGGTGTTTTAAACCAGATACTAAAAGTACTGGTGGTTAGGGGTGGAGCTAACGGGGGGAGGGGGGTGTAAAGGTCCTTATTTTTAATTTTTCGTAAATAACTCGTAAACCGTGGCTTATAGCAAAAAATGTTCTAGTACATAAGTAATCTACATAAAATTCTCTACAAAAAAGGCTTACGCATGTTTCCTCTGGGATTACTGTGTCATGAGATAAGAAAGCAAGAAGGTGGACAATAAAGAAATAAACACGTTTGTTTAAGTAGGTATAGCACATACAGAATGCTCGCAAGCATTCCAAAAGATTTTAATGTTCAATTCCTGACCATATTTAGAGTCTTTAATGTTATATAAAATTTCCTGGATTCGGCTTGGGTTCAGAGATAATCAACCTTTTTTTCGAAATAAGTTTTTCGACGTAACTCGTCATAAAACTTCTTTTTGATTGCAATGCTACCACAACGTGTTTTAATATTACCACAACTTTGGCCTGGCAATCAAAAAATGGGAGTAGACTTGACGAAACAACCTGTCCCAAAAAAAAATATTCAAATAAATAATTTTAACAGATTGTTGTTATGATCAAAAGTACTGGAAATGTTAAAAAGTATTCGAAAAGTGTAAAAAAAAGAGAAAAAAAAAAATTTTTTTTGGTGGTATTTGACATTAGGTGTCATAATCATTTTTGTTTATTTTGATATCTACAAATCATACTTAAAATCTTTTGGAATGCTCGCGCCCGGGCGCGCCCTGTATACTTATTTGTAAAAATAAAATTCCTAATTATCTTCTAAATCTAAAATATTCTTATAATCATCGTCAAAAGATTTTAACTATGCATTCTAGACATCAAGACAAACAAAAAATATTATGAAACCTAATGTGAAATACCACCAAAAAAAAATTTTTTTTCTCTCTTTTTTACACTTTTTGAATACTTTTTAACATTTCCAGTACTTTTTATCATAACAACAATCTGTTGAAATTATTTACTTGAATATTTTTTTTGGGGCAGGTTATTACGTCAAGTCTATTCCCATTTTTTGATTGCCAGGCAAAAGGTGTGGTAATATTAAAACACATTGTGGTAGCATTGCAATCAAAAAGAAGTTTTATGACGAGTTACGTCGAAAAACTTATTTCGAAAAAAAGGTTGATTATCTCTGAAACCAAGCCGAATCCAGGAAATTTTACATAACATTAAAGACTCTAAATATGGTCAGGAATTGAACGTTAAAATCTTTTGGAATGCTCGCGAGCATCCTGTATGTGCTATACCTACTTAAACAAACGTGTTTATTTCTTTATTGTCCATCTTCTTGCTTTCTTATCTCATGACACAGTAATCCCAGAGGAAACATGCATATATCTTTTTTGTAGAGAATTTTATGTAGATTACTCATGTACTAGAACATTTTTTGCTATAAGCCACGGTTTACGAGTTATTTACGAAAAATTTAAAATAAGGACCTTTACACCCCTCTCCCCCCGTTAGCTCCACCCCTAACCACCAGTACTTTTAGTATGTGGTTTAAAACATCATTCCCTACAACTATGCCAAAATTCGCTTATACACGAGTTATTTCCTCCGAGAGGCAGCTTTTTGTCTTCGTTAGGTGGGCTAATAGTAACTAAGTGACAAGTTACCTGCTTTTGTTAAGACATTTTAAGTCATAATAAAAACGTATGTGCTTTGTTGTGGTTTTCAATGCATAAAAATACAACATTACGCACGTTTTAGTCATGATTATTACAAACAAAAGCAACACTTAATCGTACATATTCCTTTGACATAGTTTATATTATTGATAGGTAAAGTAGGATACCTACCTACTAGCGTATGATTCCAGTAGGTACAATAGGTTACACAAAGATAAGGGTGCCTTACTTCACCTACGTGACATGTTTTACTTTTTATTGTCTGTGTGACATATCCATAATTCTCATAATGTATTTGTGTTCACATGCTGTTAGAATAGGTGCCTACACTTGGGTCAGTTGGCTTAGTTTACGTAATACATAACTCGAGTCTTTATTATGGTTCGCATAACAAAGATGTTTAACTGTTTTTCAATAATATATTCAGATTCATGTTATTGAATCTAGATAATTGCTTTGATATTAACAGTAGGTAACACTTTCAAGTAAATTAACTGTCAGTCATATATCAAGTTATTTTTATATGGTTGACTTACTGGGAACCTGGTACATACGACAATAGACATTTACGCGTACCCTTTATTAATTACGTAGTTATAGAGAAGAGACGTAGATTAACTGTAAGTACTTACGTATCTTTTTACCCCACTCTTCTTGCACAATTTCAATGGTTAGGCGAAAGGTAAAACGTATAGGAGTGCCAATAATAACCACATTTCGGTATTAACAGATTTCGACCCATTTCTACCCCGGCGTAATTCTAACAGGGCCCATAGGGGGGTTAAACCAGTTTGTTTAAAAAAAAATCTATTCACGATTCCCGGAAATATCGAATACCTTCGGAGACGGATTGAGAACCTTTTTTGAAGTCCTTTAAAAATGTATATGTACCTGAAAGTAGGATCCGTGTTGCTTGATCCGATATTGTGAAAGTGGGGCTTATAACCTTACTTCTCCTGATTATAATATAAAATAGCAATATCATCGAGACGTGTTCCTATTTCTTATCTTCGCTTTCTATTCATCTGTTATCGACTAGTGTTACGTTTGCATCGACATTCGCGTGGAAAATCACGGCGACTATCGGATAGTGTCAAGTGCAATACTATTAAAGTTGCAATCCGATCGTAGGCGAATGAAATGTCATGACCATGAATACTGCCCTGGCAGTTGTGATTAGGTATAGTAATGATTTTGAGCTCGTAAATGTTTATATTTTTGAGGTTTATAAATAGATTTAAGTAAAACACGACTTTAGTTGATAAAATATTGAGGTACATAATAAGTAGGTAGGTACTAGAATTTTCTAGACCTCAATCAAACCTCAATAATTTAAAAAATGTTACTTGCATACGTAGCTTCTGGTTTCTTAATTGTTAAAATTAAGAAAATTTTAATATTCAAAGTCCAATTCAAGATAGGTTCCATAAATTCGAGTAATATTAGCTAGGGGGTAACCATTGCCCGCGCAACAAAGACATGGACATAATTATTAATCATTGTGTTATACAAGATTATTTTTAATTAGCATCGTGCAGCTGACGCCATTTTTATATTTATTAAAGTTCTTTGAAAGGGTTTTATTCGTGTAGGCAATGTTAACCCTTAGGGCTGAGCTATCGGTAGATATCGGTAGTCGGCCCGCAGCCTGATGGCGTTGTATTTAATTATTAAATGTTGTTTTTTCGTCATTATTACATGTTTCCTTAGAAAAAACGATCGGTGAATGTGCACTACTACGTAATGGATACCTACATTTACAAACACGGATACACGTGTTCTCTGTCATTGTAAATTATCGTTTAAATCTTCCTGTCCTTGGCCTAAAGTAAACGCGAACAGACCACCACCGTCGTCTATTTTCAATTCACCGGTTACTGATTTAGTTAGGAAAACAAACTGTAAAGCCACATTCATACGCAAGCTGATTCGGTTTAAATACTTTTCAATTTGCAAGAAAATTTAAATTTGGTTAAAGCCTACAAAACTTAATGTTTAAAAGT
Organism: Thaumatotibia leucotreta; assembly: GCA_025490895.1. NCBI lineage: Eukaryota > Metazoa > Arthropoda > Insecta > Lepidoptera > Tortricidae > Thaumatotibia > Thaumatotibia leucotreta. The sequence continues at coordinate 8,249 of JALPQI010006328.1, forward strand.
TACGGGCAGCAAACGCTAATTCCCCGGTTGAAACGAGGAGTCTACCACGATCTGAGTACTACGAATGTTATTCAGTTTAGGACCTGAATCTGTGTCAGTTCCAAAGAATAACTGTCAAAAACTGACATGCCGAACCTAAACCGAATCTCATTTAAGAGGTCATGGGCGTCATGGCAGCCTCCCTGATCTCTGATAGGCTGAGCACCTACACCCTGTATGTTATTTCTAAAATCTGTGGTCGCCAATCTTCATTAATTTAAAATTAAGAGAAGGTCTTCTAAGGCCATTTTCGCGTAGCTACTCTCGATCTGGTAGCTGCCCTCACTAACCCAAATTTCCACCCTGTAGATAGTGTAGATGTTTAAATACGAGGAACAAGTATTAGACTACGGACGCAGACAAATAGGTTCTGCTATAAGTAGGCATATGTATACCTACCTAGGTACTATGGCACGGTATCGCTTACAACGCCTGGTGGCAATTCCAAGGTTAATTGTCTTATTACATTGCCCTCATTATATTAAAACACGATATGTCGAATTACGAACACCTGATACCTGAACACCTTATGATGTTCCCGTGATTACCGTTGTTGCCGTCAGTTGGCTTATACTGAATATGTATATGATGGTCCCGTTTTATCAATTTATCGTGATACGTGTCACTTTCGCACTTACATACCTACTTGTTAGAACATGACGGCAACGCCGACAAACGATTAAACGCGGTACCATCATAAGCCTACAGATTCTAACAAGTTACATGCGTAAGTGGCGAGTAGCACGATAAACGGTAAGTAAACGATAAGCGTGACCATGATAAGTCCCCTGGGTGCTTAGCCAAGTTGCCAATCGCTAACGCTTAATCGTCAATCGTAAGCGAAAGGCTTTGTCGCACTAATATGAAAGAGTGACAGAGAGGGAAAACTACGATACGTTACTAAGCGCTAGCGATTGGCAACTTGGCTAAGCATCCTGGGACATCATAAGCACGTCAGTAGTGAAATGTTCTAGTCGATTTGTTCTGGCCAGAAATCATTCCGAGATACAACAATCGAGTTACGTTTTATGGAATCGTAAACCCACAAATCGCAGCCAAGTGCGTCGGTAGTGCTATTAAGATCATCGTAATTTATTAACATTCCTCAGTCACCTATGTTTATGTGTTTATTTACATAATGTTTACCGTTGTATGGAAATTTTCACATGCAATTTAAAATGACCTGCAGCTGAAAAGTAAATCCTTTAATTTTATATCGGAAAAGATTTTTGGTGTTATAGTCTTTGCAATATCCGTATTTATCAGTCTTTAATATCGGGATTTTGCCATATTATCCGTTATTGATTTGGTACTAGGGGTTTATGCATGACAATTACTAGGAGATACTCGTACTTATATGTATATGTATTTAAAAGTACTGCAGTATGCTTAGCACATGATTGTCGCGACAGTATCTCGCCGCGAGATAGTCTATCCGTCCCTCTTTTGTTAATATAGCTAGTGAAGGACGGGAGATTTATCTCGCGGCGACATACTGTCGCACCAATCATGTTCATTTTGATATGTATTGATTATTGTTGACATACGATTGTTTGATTTTATCGACACGTTTTAAAAATTGTATCTTTTACCATTTTGATTGTGTGATGTTATACGATACCTACCTATAGCGTCGAAGTCGATCATAATAGTAGATAATTCATGTTTTAATAATGTTATGAGAATACTACTCATGCAAGTAAAATGGGTTGACTCAGATGTGTAAACTTTTCAAAGCCAATCACTATATGTAGAGCGAATTTTGGGTAAAGGTATTATACTAACAGCAGTTTTGCGAAGAAAAAATAAAACGGACAAAAAGGAAAAGTTCAATAGGTAAAATATGCTCCGTAGTCGGTTGCGGTTCCCTTGCGATCGTTATTTTTTTCCTTCTTTGATATTCTATGAATTATAATAGGGTTAGTACTTAGCACTTCCGTCCTGTTCTAAATATTTAGACCTAGAATCGAATTGCCACATTAGGTAAATACGAGTATTAGGTATAGTCAAGAGCAAAAGTAAGTGATCACCTTGTGCCTTATCACAATGGAATAAGGTCTATAATCGAACAAGAATGATCACTTACTTTTGCTCTTGACTGTACCTGAGTATAAGCACTATGTGCCAAAATAGTCTTGTGAACCATGTGGTTTATTACGTCTAGGTGAGATAAATCAAGCCAAAAGTAGATAATTATTTTACATTCTTACATATTTAGTGTGTGGCTTACAACCGGGCTGTAAATTTAAATGGTGCATTAATAAGCTAATCAACAATCATTTACACATATTGTAATATTCGTTATTGGATTGGATTCTTTTACTTGACTTAAAAGTTAACAATAACTTATCATTTTAGAAACATTGAAAAATGTACAAAACGTTAAAAAAATAGTTACATATTGGTGGGAAAATAAAAAGAAAATAACTATTATGATTCAGTACCTGGTATGATATCAAGATTTCATGCGATTGACAAGCTACGATATCGTGATGCCAAGGTCCAGTACTAAGGGTCCATAACTTTGAATAACAAATTCTCCGAAATAACAATTTCGAAACATCGGGAGCTTTACAGGATTATTGCGGATAGTCTAAGGAGTCACTCATTTAATTTTTCTCCCTTGTTAAAGGCCACACACTGTGCATGTGTGTGTGTGTTTTGTAAATAAATAAATAAATAGATCAATTCGACCCTATATACATTACAAATGTAGAGTACCTGTGTCATGAATCTATTGACAACCCGTTGTTAAAATGGTTGTCAATTCACTGTCAATATCTCAACGTCCTCAATGACATGTCGATATCGACACTCCAACGGCACGTGATGGCGCCTTCCTGCCGCAGAAACAAACATACTGATTGTAGGCAAACTGTCAAAGCAAACGAGACTTCACAAATACCTATATCTAAAGCCTCTAAAGGCTCTTTGTGGATACACTGGCTGTGAGAACGCTCTAAATACGGAAATTAACGATGTGAGGAGTGTTTTTTTAAGAGGAGTTTTTGTGTGGATTTTGTATAGATATATCAACATATTTAAGAAAAACTCAAATAAAGCCGTAATTTTATTGTAGTTACTTATCTATTATCTAATGGACCTAATGGTCTACTTATGCTAGATAAATGGGATAATACAATTTCTTTCAAAGGGAAAGGAATTAAAATACTTTTTAGTACAGATGGTGCTGAAGGCTGAAGTGGTTTATTTTATACAGTTTATGTATAAATCGAATGGTACTGAAGTACAGTACTGAAAACGCCCTTCGGTCGTGTTTTAATTTTACCGCAACTGGTTTCGAATTTCATTGTTTTCGCACTTGTATCGTAATGTACTATTTAGTAAACTATATTACTAACAAACAACGTCAGATGTTCGGCAAACGACGTAGGTTTAACATTTATAATTTTAATGTTTTTATTATATTATTTACATTGTAGGTATTGAAGATTGATAACGACTTCCTTGACGTATGCAGTCGTAATAATCGTGTATCCAATGTATCATCAATGGTTTTGTCACGTCCCAACAACTGTGTATTTAAGTAAGAACAGGAGTGACGTATTACATACTCGTATAGCGACAATCCAGAAATGCAAACGGATTCACATGCTCTGTTTATAACAGTTTCGTCGGCTGTGATAGATCAACTAAGAAGAACTGCGGTTGATCCATTTTTTGCGATAATGTTTACGTTATCACGCTGTATAGAACGAGAGTGACTCAGCATCTGTAACGATAATAAAAAAAATTGCCCTCTAACTTTTGATGTGAGTCCAAAAATAGTGAAAAAAAACATGACTACTGGGGCCCATTTCTCAAAAGCTTGTAACTTGTAAAACAAGTGGAAGTCTCTTCTTGACACTATTAATTAGATAAGGACTTCCGCTTGTATTACAAATTACAAGCTTTCGAGAAATGGTCCCCTGGCCTTATAGAATAATTTAAAATAAAACTATTTCGAACATAATCGGCCCAAATCTTTTCGAATAACTACGGAACCCTATATCCACTGAGCATGGCCCGAGGACCCGACATGCTCTGGGCCGGTTTTTGCAATATATTTAACATTATCACTTATCACACGCCGTTGTAGAATGCCATAACTAGTATATAACATATTACCCAAAGGATGGTTTAAAGCGTTAAGTTGATGTCAAGCCAAGTTCATAATATTAACTATAAGGAGACTTCGTTCGCAAATAGCTGTAGATTGAAAGGAAGGGCGAATTTGCGACGGATGGGTGAATTTCCCGCTTCCCCAGACCTGTTTCCCCTCAATTGGAAGACCTAACGCCATTTCATTGCATTCGCCTCATTTCCTGCGGGAATATTTGAAGAAAATTACCGGGAAAACAATTGTTTTTCCTATTAGATGCACTCCTAATTCAATTCTGTTAATATATTTCAGTACCTACTTAATATTCTTACTGTAGGTATGTTACTCGTCATCCAAAAATCGTAAACTTTTTTTAATCGAACGATGGCCGTTGGCACCACCGAAATCGATTGAAGTTGGTAATACATTTTTTGATTATTTTTATTTTCCAGTCCGCAATAGATACAAAATCAATTCGAATACCTGCTACTTCTGCCATTATAAACAATTGTCACTTATAGGAGGCGTTTCGTAAATTAGGAAATGTTACAATAGGTACATACAAAACTGATAGGTAGGTTGTTGTTTGCAATAACGATGTAGGTATCTGCAAGTAGTTTATTCTTGATCCTTGATAGTAGATTGTACAACAAGGGCATAAAGTGATCCATTTTTATAAGAGCCACTTTTTTGGTCTGAGCGTAGCGAAGACCAAAATAGTAGACGAGGATAAAAATTGACATTTATGCCCTTGTTGTACTATACTGACATTTCGATGTTGGTACTATACTGAAAGTTCATCGTAATGGTTAGTAGACTCGGTCGGTAGTGGGAAGAATCATTGTTGTGTTCCATCCTGTATATTATCGCTACGTGTGTGACGGTCTTAATTATTGCTGCATAGCAACGATCTATTTCTAGTGACCCATTTAGCCAGTTAGAGGGCACCGTGCCGACATGACCTGAATTCGATTCCGGACTAGGGCTGTGTCTTACAAATAGACAAGTGCTGATTAAAAACAACGGATTCCGATGCCCGTGGCCCTGGGAGACTAATGATACTCGGAAGCTTACTATGTTTACTCCGGTCTGTAGTGAGAAAACTTCGAACATTTGACGTTTGTGACAGGATCCCTTTAGACGCTAAAGGCCCGGCCACGACATTGGTCTAAGGCGACCAGCGGCGAGCGAATCCATGAGTTGGAGCGGGATGCCGATATGGGTACTCCCTCTCACACATATGGTTTTCCGCTAAGCCGGTCGCCTTAGACCAATGTCGAGGCCGCGGCATAAGGTCTATCATTTCATGGCATTTTTTTCAATAGCGTCTTATGATTAAGGGTCCTGTCCCAAACGTCAAATGTTCGAAGTAATATTGGCGAGCCATTTCACCAGACTCCCTTATCCCTGACGCCAGTAACCTGATGCCCTACTGCGCCTTTCTCTCGCACTCGTGAATTCGTATATAAGTGTGACAGGGAGGCAACTCTTCGTTCGTGGTTCGCGGCAAGGCCTCTGGCCCGTTCTGACCCTGTACTTCCACTTAGAAGTGGGATTTGATAAAAATTTGGTATAAAATGTAGTTACAGCTCTTTCGATAATTTCGGTAATTTGAAAGGGTTGGGAAATCTTGACTTAGGCAAGCGCTTGATCAAGCTTTCTTGGCTTCCTCCAGGCCCACAATCTCATAGTTTGCGGGAAGACTCCGTAGAATTTTGCCCATGCGATTAGCTGAGCTATGGATGGACAAAATTTTGCGAATCCGTCATGTTTCGGGATTATTTGTAGCAAAAATCTGTAACTCAAGTTTACGCAACCCTAATAAAATACTTCACACGAAGTTGCCGCATCAAAGTGTCTGCATGCGAGATGCATCGATAGTCGTAGGTATAATAAAACGCCTTTCAAATCTTTCAAACATATCTAATCGACATTTTATTAGTTTCCTTTTTTGGTTGTATTGTAGGGATCTGGCGACTTTCTGGCGGCGGTGGGATATTATTAGGTATATATACATATATCTGTTTGAATTCTATCAAATCGGTTGGGATTTGGTAAGAAAGTTGTGGCTCATATTTATTGTAATATACTGTGAAAATAATTATTGGTAGAATCTGTAACTTTATTTATAAGCTACAATAATATACAAAATTAAAACTATACTACTGTAAAACTACCCTATAAATATTTACGAAATCATATTTAACCGAAGTGAGTAAATAGAATAGCCAATTAACTCGGGATTAACTGGTTAGGTCCACAGTGTCCACACATTTTTGACACTATTATTCGTTTAACTTAATGTTAGCAGCTTAACCCTGGATTGTGCTTGTTTCTCGATTCTGTTTGCTGCTTGGTGACTGCAGTAAGAATACATTTATTACCCCCTCCAACTCTTCCCGATCCTGAGAGTCTAATAAGGGATCGAAAATTTATGATGAGCAGCAGTGTCATCATAGTTCTTTCGACACCATGAATTTTCCGGGATTTTCCGAACCGAGAATTCCCTAGTCAATATACACTTTCTTTAATGTTTCCGGTGCAAAGGTGCCTATAACGCTCGCGGCATTGCCGCGTTAAATATGAATGCAGCGTTAAGCATGAATGTCGTTTCTGGTGCAGGCCAGCCTCTGCACCAGAAACGACTCGGAGCGGGGGTCTTCTCCCCTTTGCCTGAATCGACGCCCTATGTCACGCACAAGCAGTTAAATATTATGATTCTCACGATGTCAAAATAATGAATTTTAACACTTCAGCAACACGAAGACGTGTTAAGATTTATCAGATGATATATACGCTATACATCTAACAGTTCACGCTTGTGTTTCACAGACAAACACATTAATTCCGCGAAAGTGACATACAACTTGGAAACTAGATCAAAAGATTTTCTGCCACTATCCATGTGGGTCAGAAATATAGGTTAATCTATTAACATAATTATTACATCGGATTGTTTTCGGGAAATCTATTTACATTCGAATGATTGCGTAAAATACTGGTGTTTGTAGACAAATGGGCGCCAAAGACCAAAGGCCATCGAATAAGTTTACGATTGATATCTATCTGTTTATTGAACTATTGACATGTCGAAGTAGAATATAAATAATATTTTCTTCGGTTACCGCGAGGATTACACATGAAATAAAACTTTGAGAATGGATAAACTCGCGTATATTAATCGCCTGCAGATCACGAACCCTGTAAAGTGTTCGAAACGTCGGAATTAAGTTAAATTTAATTAATACGCGAGTTTATCCATTTTCATAGTTTTAGATTGGAAATACTAATGAAACCTAATTAAGTGCTTAAATTTAAACGTACCTGTTAGGAAGTCTTATGGTTAACCAATTAACACTGCGTTAACTGGTTAAGACCATACAATTTTAACGTTGCTATGCGTTAGCTTAAACCTTCATTGCCTTTATTTATTCTGTACGATTGCAGAATGGCATCTTAACTAGGCATGCTGCTCTGAAATATTGAAAGTTGATTTGTGCATTTTACTTGAGGATGTGAGTTGGTTGTGAGTATCGCACGATGCAACTAGCGATAAGGGTGTGAGGTAAGAGGTAAGCGGGTATCTTCCACAACTCCTTGGATTTTGTGTTCGAACTGTATTATACCTACAATTTGTTGGCAAAACATTGGCAATTGTAACAGTTTTATAACCGCGGCATCATAAATCGCGCAATATAGGAAACTGGACTGGACTTGGCTATCTAACAATGACCGATCAACTCATATAAGCTTTCTACGTTGAGGGCTCAAATTAGGTCGGACCACGCTGGCGCCTGATTCTATAGAAATAGAACGAAATGACGTAAACATGAGATAAAACAGTACGGCTGTTACACTGAACATCAACATACACAGTAGGGGTTTCCTAGAGAGATAATAACAAAACCATCTCAGCTGGCTTAGAATTTTTTTTGCAGCATTAATTACTACATTATGTTGTGTTAGTTGCATTTTCATCAGGGCCTTGCCCTGCAAAGTTTTATTAACTGCGTACTTACTTTCAGTCAATTCTAGGTCCTTATTCCGTCTTTAAACCCTTAAACAACTATTTGGTAAGGGTATGGTTTCAATCTCACCGAGAATATTAAAACAGGACGATTCCTAACGAAATTATTCTGCATGAATAAGTAGTGCGAGTACCTAGTCTACCTACAGTGTAGTTATACACTTTGATACACACGTATCCACAAGGTGACTCCAGAACTTGAATTACATTTATGCGTACGTTACAAACAGATAATTTAGAAGTAAGTATAAATACCTACATCTTCAAACCAGCACTAGTTGGAAGGGTGGCGAGAATAATGGTTGTTATAGGTCGGCGGCGACCTATTTGGGCAAAAATAGTTTAATTATATCTAGTCGCAAAGTATGCTTTCTTCGTCTAACTTTTAGAAGATTGAATGTCTTTCGCCTATCTTAGTTTAATATTATTTATCAGGAGTAAGACTTGTCTAACTTATCTTACAAAATAAGTCCGTTAAATCTAGTTTTCACTAGCGCCGGTACTAAGCCTAATGGGTATGTTAAGTTAACGTTTATTTATGTAAATTCACTCCCACACAACTTTAGTGCGTCACAGACTAGTGCACGGTTGGATGTCGTTTCTGTATTAATGGAAACCCGTATCTAAATAATAGCTCTCGTTAACTACTTAGGTACGATACTTTGGAATGATATTCATCATTATCGTCGGCCCATGTTCATCCACTGCTGGATGCCTCGCAAATGACACGCCCTTGGGATCGGTTTTCGGCTAGCATCCACCTCCTGCCAGCCAGGCAGCCATCTTGCGCGAATGATATGAATTAACAAATATCGCATTTTTCAATTAAGGGAGGAACGAGAACTGAATCGGCTGAATGAATTATTGACTTTGACAACTTGACATGAATACCGCTCTAGAACTATGCACCTAAGGAATCTTTAATAAATATACGCCTCTAAGTGACCGTGGGCAAAGAAAAAATGATGCATGTTCTCTCCTTACTATTTAGATTGTAATAAGATGAAAAAGTGTAGAAAATTAAAGACTTACACAGATTATAAAGTCCACTACCATTGTAATACTTACTTATCAATATCATACAGAGGTGAATCTTGGGTCGTGTAGCGGGAGTGACAAGGCTACCAAGGAAAAAAAATATTACAAACCTCTCGACTCCTTTCCACCCCCTTGTAAGAAAAAATAAGACATGGCTGACCCCCTCCCCCTAAATCCTCTTAGGTAATAAATGAATGGCCCCTTACCTTATATTTTGTCCACGAATAGTTTGTCACGCTCACTTCCCATGTACAAGTTTGTCATTCATTTTATTAAAGTGATAAATTAATCAGTACGAAATACACCCGATCTCAATTTGCGTAGGGTCATAATCATAAGAGTAGTTAATGTATTTACGCTAAATGTAACGGCACTTTTAGATGTACCATTCCGTGCGCCAGTAGGAAAAAAAAGTAAACAAACCTAAAATCTTTTATTATTTTAAACCTTGGTCTTATATATCTGGCGATTTACTTAGGCGCAGATCCAGGGGGGGGGGGGGGGCAATGGGGGCGCCCCCCCTCACACTGGACTTATGTATGCCTAGGTGCTATTTTAAGTACCTACATATAAAATACTATCATGTCATAGGGCAGTGTCCTCCCCCCTCAACGAAGTCCTGGATCCGCGCCTGGAGCCAACCTTGAGTTGAGTTCACATACATGTTTAGTTAAAATGATTATATTTAATATTAACGTAAAAATAAATCTACGAACGTGTTTCATGACATGAAAATAAATCTTTCAACATGTGCCAAAGACAACAAATTCAAAGTAATATTGAAAGTCAGCCATATTTGTTTACATTTTTTTGTTTTCTGCTGGCGCACGGTATAGTGCTACTCATAGAGCCAAGGTTATTGATATAGGAAGAATAATCAATGATAATGTTAATAGCTCCGTCAGTGCGCGCACGCTGCTTTTAAAGCCGGGTCCAGATATGTGCATTCATCTTTAATAAAACTCATAGGATGAAATCTGACAGCCTTAGTATGCGGCAATCTCCCTGTATAAGACTTCTTCTCTCTTTGTCGTTAACACTGTCGGCAAAGTGGTCGTGGTCTACACTTCAGCTGTTGGTGGCAAGCTTTACAACGCGTCGCCGTCGTTATCTGAAGGTGCATTCGGTATTCTAACACCCTACTCTACGAAATTCGGTTGCTACACAAAACGTGATTCGTTGATTTCGTAGAGTGGGGGATAGAACAGCGAATGCTCGTTTGGGCTGAATGCACCTTGAGACTTTGCGTTGAAATTTTGGTTGAAATATATTTCCCTATTTTTGTGGAACAAATCAATTTTTTTTTATTGTATTTCTTAACTACACTAGATACTAAGAAAAAAAAATATATGAGTTGTTCTACAAAAAATATGTAGATACATGGCTGCACCATATCTCACGCTAAACCAGAATGCCGAAAGGGTTTCAGATAGGAGGCGGCTAGCACGTATTGCTTGCCCTTTAGAGTATGGTCAAACAAAGCCTAGCCTTATAACAGATTGCATATATCGATGATATGTCTGCATAGCTGGAGTGATTATGCGTAGCTGGAGTGATGTGCATTATGCGCCCTACCCGGGTGTCATGTACTTTGCCCTTTAGAGTATGGTCAAACAAAGCCTAGCCTTATAACAGATTGCATATATCGATGATATGTCTGCATAGCTGGAGTGATTATGCGTAGCTGGAGTGATGTGCATTATGCGCCCTACCCGGGTGTCATGTACTGACTACCTCCAACTAACACCTTCTGTAATGCACATGACTTTAATGTTAAATAAATAAATGAAATAAAAGTGACCGACTGGTTTAGGTATCAGCCGCGAAAGCTGGAGACGTGGGTTCACGTCCCACTTCCAGGGTTGGTAAACTTCGGATTTTTTTCTTTTGTATATGACAACTAATATTTAAACCTAGTAAAATAAAGTAACCACAAATACCGGCTGCTGGTATATTGTTTAAGAGCCATGCTACACCACATCTGTAACCTTAGCACATAATTGATGTAGTCCGTGGGCTAGTCGGTCTGAAATTAGAAAACGGTATAATTTGGGGGTACCAAGTGTCCTTTTTACAGTAGTTAGACATATTCATAAGGATCTTAAAAAAGTATGATAGACATCTCAAAGTGGTAGCTAATAGGCATACGGGCTATTTCAAGATTTCCGTTGTATGACAGGTATGGTTAAAATTAGGAGGTACACATTTTCCTTTTCACGGCTGTTAGGTAAGCTTATAAAAACGTCAAAAATGCAAGATTGCCATTTATAAGTGCTACCTAACAAAAATGGGGGCCAATCAAAGATGGTGGATCTCAAGTTTTACAAAATCAAGTATATCTCGAGAACTATTAAATATATCTAATTACTCTCTTGAACAAAATTAAAGGCATATCTGGAAGCTTCATATTTTGCATATACACCATATTGCTCAAACCAACCAATAATTAATTATGACCAAATTTATGAAAATTTCGTGATTTTGATTTTTTTTTGTCGTGTTTTTACATAGTAGTCATGACGCTAGAAAAATTAAATATTTTTTTAAAGATAGTATGTTTAATAAGCTTTAATTTGATGTATATAACTTGTTGGCGGTATTAAAAAAAAAGACCCATAAAAAATATTTAAATGAATTGTAGTCATAATCCACCGTATACTTAGTGATTTAAGAGGCGATGAACTTTGAAAAGGTTCGTGAAAAATGGCGATTTCATGGTTGTCTCCATCGTGAAAGTCGCTCAGCGTGATTGTCTCTAGTACCTACCATGTTCACTTCTTCTAAGACCCTGGTGCCACCCTGTATAATATACAGATTGTTATTTACGTGTCTTAAATACAATGTTACAATACACTTCACATCATCATCATCATCATCATCAGCCTATGATAGTCCACTGCTGGACGTAGGCCTCTCCTATTAACTATGCGTATAGACGCATTAGGAGGTAAATGCCCATAATCGCCACGCTAGGCAAGCGGATTGGCGATCGCAGTAATGTGTCCACTATGATGACGCTGCTGCCCATCATCAATCTTTAATCAAATATGGTCAGTGACACTTCAATCCCTTAGTCGACTCTTACGACACCCGCAGGAGGAGTTGGGGTGGTGACAAATGTATTCTTTCTGTCGTCACCACACGGCTTCACTTCACATATCAGAAACTAATGAATTTATTTAAGTCTGTTCATACAAAAAATGCTGGTAATTTTGTGATAGCAAGGAAAGGCAAGGTTGGCTATTCTCCAAAACGGAGATATCCAATTTACATCTATGTAATCCTAAGGGTACAGTCTACGTTTATAAATAGGTACGTAAGGCACTACGTAAATAATAAGTTGCTAGATATTTATATTTGCAATTAACCTCAACTAATATCCAAACGTAGAAGATAGATTAAGGATAATATAAGAATCCCATTACAATTCTATTGTGACGAACAATAAAATTGAACTGAAGCCAACCATTCGATGGATTTTTCCTTATCAACAAAACGACGCGTTGCCTAAGAGTCGATACAATGGTTCGGTGCACAGACGTATCTACACTATAATTAAGAATGCGTAACAATAGTTACAATTAGGTTGGTATTTGCGTTCTTTTCTTCGTTACCAAACAATTATGTACTTCTTATTAATGTATGAAGATTAGCTCAGGAGGCCTAGCCAAGAGATAATATGTATACGGAAATGGTCACGTGACTTTTCGTTCGAATCTGTCATTCGCATACATTTATTACTCACCGCTTATCGTATACGATTGCAGAATATCATTTTGGCTAAGCCTGCAGGCGTTTTTACTTGTCATGGGCCATTTTTTATTCCTTCTCTTCTCGTCTATTCTGTATTGTGTACCTATAATATAAGTACCTATTAAATAAATTAAAATAGTACACAAGGGTGTAAAAACCTAACTTAAGTTTAGTTTTAAAAATATAAATGACAGCAGTGTTAGCATATTAGCAAGCAGAGCACTGAGATTTTTTACTGGTCTTCCTTCATAAAAGATAAGACTACAGTTTCCTTAATCTATGAGTGATTAACAATTTAATCTAATAAATACGTATTAGGTCTATGTCAACTACATCATTGATCATGAGGATATCTCAGTTCCTATCTGACTAAGAATGCTTAAGCACATAAGCTTTTCATTCTCAGCACGATACTTGCCAATTTCCTGTAGGCACAGGCATATCCGTGTCTGTTCAATAAGTTTGCATTGAATTTATAAGAAGCCATATTGATGCATTTAAATGAGGACCACCCGGAGATATAATGCGTCTCGGAAAAAACCATATGATTTATTTTATTCTAAACCCCAATTTTACGCTACGATCTACGATTTATGCCATTTTCAAGTAGTTTCGTGAAAATATTGTTTCTCTTATTTTTTTTACAAGAAATACGATTACCTTCTCTCTTTCTGCTGATGCTCCAATTTAGATTAGTTAATAATTTGTTTACCTCCCTTGATACACAATTTATTATAGCATGCTTCATCATCATTATCCACAGCCCGTTATCGCCCACCGCTGAGCATAGGCCCGTCTTCGAGTATACTTCGTGAAATATAAATTGGTAACTTTCTACCTACATTATTGTAAAAATAAACATTCAATTTATATTTCTCGAACTATACGCCACTAAGCCCGGCTCTTTGCCAATGTAGCCCAAGATCGTCCCGCAAGCATGCTTACTTCCTGTTTATCCTGGTTCTGTAACATTTAATTAATCTTCTGTTCATTGCCCTTCTGTTGCAGACAAGTCCTATCCCACATCAAGAACATCCCAGAACTGATCCTCCTCGGCAGCGAATCCCCGACCGCCCGTCGTCTGCCGATCTTCTCCCTCATGGTAAAGCATCCTCGTGGCACGTTCCTGCATCACAACTTCGTGTGTGCGGTCCTGAACGATGTCTTCGGCATCCAGGCTAGAGGCGGCTTGAGCAGCAACCTGAACTACGGATCGGATATACTGGGCATTGATGATCAGCTGCTGAAGGAATATGAGAAACTGCTGCATGTTGAAACGTTAGTACCTAAAGACTAAAATAGTTAACTATTAGTGAAGAATATTCTTAGATTGTTCTTGTGCTGTTATAGGATGTGACGGTGACGGTGAGATTATAAATGTGGATATGATATTTTTTTCTGTTTTTGGTCCGTGGACCTCGAGTACCAATATGTAATCAAATACTGTAAAGTGTTTTGTTATAGTCGTCTCAAAGTAGTAGGAAAGCATTTAACCTGCAGATGATGTGCAAAATATTGTATTAGCGTTTCAAAAATATTTGGTTTTACTCAAATAGCACTTAGCGGTCACTGTATAGTTTGCTTTGTTTTTGACCGGATTTTAGGTGCCGAAACCATCACAATACTTTACACCGCCCAAAACAAATGAATGACTATTTTATGCAAATTTGACTACATGGAATTATACTTAGCACGTCACTAAACATAGACTATTATGAAATGAAGGTCGTTAGAGCTTGCTAAATCTTTCTGATTATTACAGACAAAAAGAGATAGCGCGAGTAAGGAAGCTCAGTGCAGTCAAGCTTCCTGATGTCCCTATACACAACGAGCATCTCAGGCCCGGATTCTGCAGGGTGTCCCTGCAGTACTTCATGTCCGACAGTGAACTGGCATTCGTTCTTGAGGCTTTGAAAATGGTTGCCACCGAAGGATGGAAGATATTACCCCAATACGTAGTAAATCCAGAGACAGGGCAGTGGAAGCACCATACGTGCGCAACGCTCCGAGATAGAAGATCCCTATTTTCTTTGAGGTTCAATGATGGGAAAGTTACAGCCAATGAGAGAAGAGTATCTGGTAAGCACAACCGCGCATAATATTCGACGATTACCTTTCTATATACTAACTATGACGTCAGCTGTTTAGGAACGTATTATTTGTAAATCAATAGTTTAATGTTTTCGGTTATTTCAGGTCCCGGGATATTCCCGCAAACACATACAGAATGTCTACAGACTGCAAGAAATTTATTCAACCGGGCACGAAAATTAGCCATGAAATGCTCGACAGCTGAGCCGGAAATGAGTTTCAACCCGCGCATCGACTATCTGCGCTGGTTCATGTTACCCAAAGAGGCCCATGATCTTCTTCTGGGTAGGTCAGCCAATGTCAAACATATTGTGCCATTTGATCCCTCTGGATACACTGGGGCCAGAAAGAGTCTATACACGAGAGCAAATATCACCTCCTCACCTATCCTAGGGTCATCGCCGCGACATCTTAGCCTTTCGGCCATTGATGACTGCCAAATATTCAGATTAAAGCAGAAACAAAAATTCTATTCAAGAGAATCTAGTCTCAGAGAGACGCCACCAAAGGAAGAAAATAATAAGACGTCGCATCCAGTCAAATTTGCTGTTGGAGAATCGATATCTCCTCTCCGCCTGTGTCCGCAGTCAGCGACACCGTTGCTGATCCGATCGAGATGCTATAGTTTGGGGTCTGATAGTCCAGCTGTACCGTTTAGGGCACAAACTAAACTGAATCTTGGGTTAAAGGAAAGTAGTCCGAACAATATCTCCGAGAAAACAAGTTTCTGCAACTGCGGAAGTCAGACTGATCTCCAATCGTTGGATGACCCCATGATCTCACCTCCAGTATTTCCTTTTAGTACTCAAAGCAGCACTTCAGACTGTAGTCAGCTCGGACGTTCATCGCCAACGACATCGTTGACTTCGCAGACATCTGAAGATCTGCAGGCTTATGTCAAAGAGATGACTAAAGAAATATGTACTGAGATTAAGTCAGAAATACGTGAAGTAATATCCAGGGTAGATGATATTTTGGAAAATTCTGATGCGCTGGACCAGTCGAATGCTAGCATAAACTCTATTTCTAGTCAGAGTGATAGGAATTCTGTTTCAGTAATGGATGTAGCGGAGTATCTGATGGGAATGTCAAAGGAAATGGCTTCTGAAGTAAAAAGCGAGATCAGAGAAATGGTTAATCAGGTCGACGAGATGATGTCACCTGAATTTACCGGGAATAGTTCGCGAAAGAGTTCACCTCCACAATCTGGAAGAAAGAGGATCGGATCGGGGCCAGAGTTAGGATTAGATTTGAAGAGATCATCGCAGTGCTTGAGAAAGTGTCCAACGAGCCCTGTCCTTCCTACACAGTTAGACAATGAAGATGAAAACAGACGTTTCAAAAGATCACCATCTTCTCCATCACCAAAGTCTGCTCAATGTACGCCGCTGCATGAAGCTTCAGGCCCGCACAACATTTCTTTTAACTCCAGTGAGACTTCGACACCCGACACCATCATCCAGGTGGTGACGTCACAGAACTCTCCAAACATGCCCAAGTCAATAAGCTCAAACAAATTGTCGGATGACGAAGCGTGCTTAGATACGACATGCAGACATTGCTCTGTCAAGAAACATTGGTGCCAAAACCCTTCAGTCAGTTCACAGGACAGTGGAATCAACATGTGTTTCACTGAAACCGATTCATATTTAGAGTTCGGTAAGTGTTGTTTTTCTTTCACAATGGGTTAGGCTTAGGTACCGTAAAACGGGGTAAATAGGAATGACGGGGTAAATAGGAATGTAGAGTAAACTGGTCTGTTAGCCCAGGACAAACAGTCCAGTTTAGAACAGCAGATTTCCCTTTTTACGGTACGGCACAAAAAAAGTGTAGTAGGTAATATAAATCAAACAAAGCGTGCATCAATTTACGTTATGGCTTTATTACAAGAGTCATTTAGATGTTTTTATGATATCTAGTTTCGTACAGTTGTATTCCAGTATTGACCTGCATTTCATTAACGAAGTGCTTTTGAACAACAAAATTTTATTGTTTTATCTTTTGACCGAGTGAACGATCGACCTTACGACTTGTTGTATAAATGTATGTGTTTTGCAGTAAAGTGGCGAACGTCATCCGACCCAACGACATGCAATAAGATAAAAAAGCTGCAAGGTAGACTGCGAATGTGCCAAAAACATGACAAAAGCGAGGTGCCGGATATAATCGAGGGGGTGCCAGTGTGTTCTGGTGACCACGGACGGTCCGCGAAGAGATGCAGCGAGACAACTGGTGAAGGAAGAGTGGTATTTGACATACCCGACGACCAGGAAAGCAAAGACAGGTCAGTCAGGCTAACCACACATTTACCTCTTGCCCTTATTTAAACTTTAGTGAACTTAGCAATTGCACCGAGGAGAAGTTTCATAAGTTGTGAAACTTCTATAGAGAAAGCTCTCGGCAATTTAAATTTTATAAGCAATCTAATCATGCCACAACCTTTGTATATACTACATGCCTTTTAAGGTATATTTTATGACTTGTTTACTCAATTCTGAAATAAAATATTCTTCATAACACTGTTTTATAAGTTCTCATGGAAACATTCTCAATGAGAACTTACTCTTAAATTCTCATGAAAATTCTCGGGAATTACCGAGTATATTCCCGCAATTTTGAGAATGTTCTGCAACTTTTACATTGCTAAGTGAACTCCTCGAACGCACCTACGTCTCATAAATTTCTTTCACATAGATACCTCATACATAGGTACCTAAATATCTATGCTACTTTGATTTCATCACTGTAGGTACACTCTTGATATGATTCTGATTTAAACCTGATAGAACTGAAATATTTGTATAGTGGTCCTATTTTTACAGTGCGGTTTAGATAATCTTGCCTAAAGGTGAATACTCTCGTTCTAAAACTTGGCAATAGGTTTGGCCCATCTCGACTCGGTTTTGAACGCAAATTAGCCGCATTCGTTGGCAATTCGTCAGACAATCTGACACGCTTCATTTATCTAATATATTATTATGCTAGACAACAGACAAATTGTCCATATCTTACTTTGACTTTCATCCCTTTGTTTACACATTTATTTACATAATGTGTGAATTATATGAAGCAAACACCTGAAACATCACGTGTATATCCACCATTATTAGGTATACATGTATAAAATGTCGAGACCAGAAGGTATCAACCAATCACAAAATATTTATAGGCACTCACAGTCACCATCGGATAAATAGGAGCGGCCATGGTATTGAAAAATATCTGAATGTACACTCTAACGCCATGACAATAGAGGCCTGCTCAGATATTTGTGAGCACTCTGGCCGCTCCGATTTATTTTCATACATACATGCATGTAAAAATAAATAGTCGAGCGGATAGTTTGTCGCGAATTGTGTAGGTATGTGTAGCCAAAATTACGCAATTTTTAGAATACGGTTTCGAAGTACTGCTACAGTGTAATTCCAAGCATTCGATAATTTAACTATAGTTAAATTATCGAATGCTTGGAATTACACTACCCATATATGGGTATACTATACTGCGTAATTGCGTATAACAGTATACAGTTTGTTAGTATGGTCCAGAATTTAATGAAAATGGGTACCCAATAATAAGCATTACTAGCAATCATTTTGACGTAGGTGTTAACAGTTCACAGATAATTAAATTAACTGTACTTACAATTATTTTTATTTGTTTCTAACGATCAATGTTGCCCGTCAACTGCTTGGCTGTCAAACGCTGTAAGTGGCCGCGATTTCTCATTGTCAAGAGCTAATTATCGATTAATATTAAATTGGGTATCTACAGGTATGTAGGTACACTGTGTGGGATACCTTTTTAACTTGGATTTCTGAAGACTAGGCAGATCTTATGAAATACAGTTTTAAAAATACAGCAAAATAAAAAAATATCCCTAACCTACTTAATTTAGAAAACCAATAAGTATGTAAGCCAATAATTGGTTTGTATCAGAAGCAAGAAGCAAAATGATTCTGAAGATGGCTGTTAAATACATTCATATTAGCGCAGTGAAGTATTGCTATGCACTTTGCAGTATGCATCTCCTGTTATTCCAACTAGGTATTTCTATTCAGGCAGCCGTGCCAAATGGCAATGGCAACGCTATCATCTCTATCGGCGGCGCCAAACGAGCGACCTTCGCCATTCATTCGAGAAAGGTGATATCAGAGCAGTTCGACTTCTGAACAGTTACCTAACGATTCTACCCGCGAAAGTCGCGAAGTGATACTTTTATGGATTTTCGTATAATATTTTAACTATTAGGTAATGGTGTGATGATGAATTCTTTTTAAAATTTAAACAATTTTTACGATAACTTGATGCTGCCGCAATCTGAAGGTATAATGTATAGCATTACAAATTATTGTCTATCACAGCTTGTTTATCGGCTATTATTAGCCTACCTAGACCTAGCTGTGGCGTTCATAAGAATTAAGTGCAAAAGTGACACACATTCACGATCAATTATAATATAATAATTCAAAAGTTAATTGGCATAATACCTATTGTACCTATAGATACATTATATTCTCTCTTTGTAATGGTATCTGTATTTAACCAGATAGTCGGCGTGTTATTAGTAAATACTTATTTTATGAGTATCTAACGTGTAATACGTCCAATATTCAATAAAAAAAAATATAGAAACAATTTCAAATGCGATTATTGATGAATCGATCTACTTGCGCGAAAAATATTAGGCCCATTTATTATAGTCCCCTGTAGGTACCAAGTTCTCAAGGAACGTTCCCCGTTGCAGATTAAAGGACAAACGGTCGAGCCGATCGTCGAACGCGTCGAGCGGTTCGGAGAACAGCTCGCGGTCGAGTGGCTCGAGCGGGTACGGCACCGACCAGAGAGACTCGCGGGATGAGCTCTTTGAGAAAGGGTGAGGGATATACTAACACCATTGAGATCCAATGATGGCTGTGTTAAACAGATGCCACTCACGCTCAGTCACGAACGAAACACAACTGTCTTTGCCGCACTAATTAAAAAGACCGACAGAAAGAGAATTCTGCGCTATGCTTTTGAGCGTTAATGATTGGCATCTTTTTGGCGTTTGAGGATCGTTAGAAATATGAACATTGGATCGAGTGGTTGATCACCTCACGTGAAAAGATTTTGGTGAATGTCACGGCTAAGACAGATGATGGCTATTAATTTCTTGTTCGTTAGTATTTAATATAAGTAGAGCGTCCCGCGAGTTTCTTAGTTTTAGTTTTATTTTTATATAAAGAGCATGACAAAACGCTTTTCCCTTGCTGTTCGGTGATGTACCTACGCCAATACACACACCATCTGTAGGCTTAGCACATGATTGGTGCGACAGTATGTCGCCGCGAGATAGACTTCACGTCTTTTACTAACTATATTATTAAAAGAGGGACAGATAGTCTATCTCGCGGCGACATATTGTCGCACCAGTCATGTGCCTATTAACTTGCCATATTTAATTGTAACGCTGCGCCAATCTAAAACAAGTTAACGATGTTCTAATTTGTAAACTAAGGCCCAAAGGAGCCCGTAGCTTATTTTCTGTAAAGTTGTCATATTTTCATGCCAAACATCGCTTCAGGAGTGTTTTATTACATCGATTTTAAACCAACCAACTCAACTGAAATTTCGACGACTAATATCCACCCCATTGAATCTTCTCTTTTCTCTCTCACAGTAGCTCATTCAAGCCGGAGTGCTGCTGGGAAGAGACAGAGCAGGATGACAGCAGTGCATGCTCCGATTCTTCACTCCCAGACTTCACTTTAGATGATGAGGGCAAATGGCACTGCCCGCCGAAGGACGTGTGGAAACCCACGGTTGAGGTAAAGACTCTTGCTTTTTTACTAACTTGTAAAATATAATGAATAATGAATTAATGATCAATGTGGGAGCATAGGTACTCCGATGCGTAGCAGCGCAAAACAGTAACAGAGCATGAAAGTAGCAATGGATAACATTTACATTGAACAAGCATATCCAGCGATATCCAGGGAAACTGAAATTATACGTAATAGTGGTTAAGAGTGTAAATAAATTTGTATCGTCAGAGAAATGTTAACTGTCAAAATATCTACGTCCGCTACGGAATGATTTCAACCGTACGCCTGAAATAGATAGTTACGACACTGTTTCATTTCATTCATTTGCATTTCTTTCTCTAGAGATCTCGGCAGTTTTATGTTCAATGTTGTGACTTAGTCAAATGAGAAATCACACATCACTGAATAAATACTGTAGTCGTTAAGTAACCAGACTAAGATGTAACTTGGAAGCAAGCTAAGCTGAAGTGGGACTGGGCTGGTCACGTCTGTCGGATGACGAGTCAGCTGTGGGCCAGGATAGCCACCGATTGTCAGCCCGACAGCTCCATTCGGAGACGTGGCAGACTTCGTCGGCGATGGCGAGACGAGCTAGACTCCTTTTTTAGAAGAGTGGCCGGACGCAGGTCAGCATAGAATAGAGCAGATTGGAGAAAATAGGGGAGACCTTTGCCTAGCAGCGGGACACTATATGCTTTTATAATAAATAAATAAACGCGTATTAGAACTGAATCTGAACAAATACTACAATAATTTCAGGCTATTCAAGAGTACAACATGATCCGAGCTGGAGACAAGGTGCTGGTCTGCCTTTCAGGAGGCCGGGACTCCATCGCGTTGCTCCACACTATGCATCAGTACCAGTTCTACGCGAGGTCAAAGGGCACTCACTTTAGCATCGGTAAGAACTTTTCAAATCAAGAATAATTGCAAGAATTTAAAAGTAGGTTCTGCATCCTTTCCTTCAAGCTTCAAAATTTTCCAATTTGTGGTGTGAGAGAAATCCTTTCCCTGTTGAAAGAATATCCGGAATTTGGTGTAGTGTCTAGAAATAGCCTATTGATAATTCGTCACGGTTGGTTAATCTTTAGTCAGTAACAATGTCGGTGATTTTCGATAGGTCAGCTAGGAGGTTGAAACTTTTTTGCTCTTCATACTTTTTTGTAACTTTTTCAAGTAGGTATTGAGCAAAAGAATTGCACCTTGGATCAAAAATTTTAAATTACTCGCACAGGGTAAAAGGGGGGTACAACTCATTTCTAAATACGTGTCTTAGCTTAGCTTATTAAGGGGTCTTGTAGATAGATAGACAAGGGTTTTTATTCCAATATTCATGTTATATTTGAATTTCCAGGAGCGCTATTTGTGCACGAGTCGAATTCTGACGTGGACCCATTGCATCTCATGGCCTACTGTCGAACTCTGGGCGTCAAACTTATCTACCAGGACAAGCTAGATGAAGACGATTCACAGAGTAAGTTCACAGATGTATGCCAGGAAGACTGATAGCGCTTGTTTGTTCCTCGATATTAAAACAGCAAATTGAACGCTGAAATACTAAAAGAGTTTGAGCGTTATGCACTGAAGTTCCTGAGATATTTACATACCTACTCCGGAGTCGTATGGGCATACTCCGACATATCTATTTACCAGCAATTAATATTCCAATAAATCACTGCGCTCAGCATTATAACAGATATAGATAATGTGAGGTGCAGTTGGGTAATTTCGAAAGTCAAATAAAAATCATCATTATTTCCATCATATCAATTCCCCTTCCAAAATTATCCGAACGTTTCTTACGTTCGGAATTACAGCTTGGCAACAAAAAAAGGGTAGAAATTAAAAAGTAGCAACATCGTAGGGTCGTCCCTTTCAAATCAATATGCGTGAGAAAACGAATGGACACTACAATGTTGCCACTTTTTAATTTCTACTCTTTTTTACCAGGCTGTACCCGACTGCACCTTGTATCAATTAAGGTCTCTCGCAGAATCTTACATGTCATTGCCACTTCAGCGAGCTACTGTTGGTACTGGTTGGATGATCATAATTTGCACATGCAGGTGAAAATTGGCGTAACAGTTGACCCCTCTCGTTATTATAGGACGTAATGGCAACCGCGCAGAGCTCCACCGCTGGGCGTCCCACGCCGTGCGCCGGCGCGCGTACGCCGCTGCGGCTGCGCACGGTTATGGCGTCGCCGCCGTCGCTCAACACTTGGACCACGCCGCGAGGGCGTTTATAGCTAGCGCCTTCCATGGAGGCGCGTTGGGGACCGTCAAGGCACATTATAGAGTGAGGTGAGTTGTTTATCGTACAGGGCAGTGTTTCACCGTTGAGCCACCAAATGTGGTATTACAGCTGTAGAACAACACCTAGACCACGCCGCCAGGGCGTTCATAGCTAGCGCCTTCCATGGAGGCACGTTGGGGACTGTCAAGGCACATTATAGAGTGAGGTGAGTTACTTGTACTGCAAGCACAGAATAGGGTTCCACCGTTGAGCCACCAACTGTGGAGCTACAGCTGTAGAACACCTAGACCACGCCGCCAGGGCGTTCATAGCTAGCGCCTTCCATGGAGGCGCGTTGGGGGCATGTTAAGGCACATTATAGAGTGAGGTGAATTACTTGTACTGCAAGAACAGCATAGGGTTCCACCGTTGAGCCACCAACTGTGGAGCTACAGCTGTAGAACAACACCTAGACCACGCCGCCAGGGCGTTCATAGCTAGCGCCTTCCATGGAGGCGCGTTGGGGACCGTCAAGGCACATTATAGAGTGAGGTGAGTTACTTGTACTGCAAGCACAGCATAGGGTTCCACCGTTGAGCCACCAACTGTGGAGCTACAGCTGTAGAACACCTAGACCACGCCGCCAGGGCGTTCATAGCGAGCGCCTTCCATGGAGGCGCGCTGGGGACCGTCAAGGCACATTATAGAGTGAGGTGAGTTACTTGTACTGCAAGCACAGCATAGGGTTCCACCGTTGAGCCACCAACTGTGGAGCTACAGCTGTAGAACAACACCTAGACCACGCCGCTAGGGCGTTCATAGCGAGCGCCTTCCATGGAGGCGCGTTGGGGACCGTCAAGGCACATTATAGAGTGAGGTGAGTTACTTGTACTGCAAGAACAGCATAGGGTTCCACCGTTGAGTCACCAACTGTGGAGCTACAGCTGTAGAACAACACCTAGACCACGCCGCCATGGCGTTCATAGCTAGCGCCTTCCATGGAGGCGCGTTGGGGACCGTCAAGGCTCATTATAGAGTGAGGTGAGTTACTTGTACTGCAAGAACAGCATAGGGTACCACCGTTGAGCCACCAACTGTGGAGCTACAGCTGTAGAACAACACCTAGACCACGCCGCGATGGCGTTCATAGCTAGCGTCTTCCATGGAGGCGCGCTGGGGACCGTCAAGGCACATTATAGAGTGAGGTAAGTTACTTGTACTGCAAGAACAGCACAGGGTCCCATTATGGGACCACCGACTATGGTGCACAACTGTAGAACAATACCTCTATCACGCCGCGCGACTCGCGCAAACGTTCATATCCAGTGCCCTCCATGGAGGTACGCTGGGGACCGTCAAGGATCAATACAGAATGAGGTAAGTGACTTGTACTATAAGTTCTGCAATAACAGCGCTGGGTTCCACCGTTAAGACATCCACTGCTGTAGGAGCCGTAGCACAACACTTCGACCATTTTTTGAAAAAGGGTGCATACCGCAATCGCAATCAACACTTTTGTTTATGGTGCATCTGTGACTGTTCTTCTAAGGAGTACTTACAGGTATCTACATAACAATAGTTGGTTGGTCATTTAGTCCAGTTAGTGAAAATAGGTTTCATAGTATATAGAAGTAGTGAAATAACATTTTAGCGCTTGTAGTCGTATATGGCGGCCATAAAATCACACAATGAATATTACGCAGCATTGAAATCAAGCGTATTAAAGGGGAATTCTATGGAAACGTGTCGTAGGCGACACTGTCTTTTCAATACTTTTGATAAATTAAATTAGTAAGCTAAGTTACGGTATAATTTAATAATACCATATCTAGGCTTTAAGATCGAGATGAGATTTCGTGTTTCGTAGCAGCTAGCACATTTTGTTAGGGTCTAGCTACCATAGCGAGATCTAAGCGACAAAAAGTAGATGTTTTCATGCAATGCTCCTAAAGAATAAGGTAAAATTATAATATACATAATTATATTGTAGTGTAAATTAGTGTACCTACGCTATGAGTAGGGTAGGTATGTTAGTTACACTTATGACAGTTATGACCTGTATTTGTACTAGACGTGTGCGCCGATCTAAAAATGATCGGCGGCGGCGTTTGCTGAAAAGTCGGCGGCGGCGGCGTGATTTCGGCGTGAAATCGGCGTCAAGGTCACATTAATAAAAAAGCGGAATTCGATAGTATCATTTGTCATAGTTTAAATAAACACAATATAAATGTTCATCAAATACCACCACTGGCCACCTTATCCAACATCTGATCTGTACATATCAGTTTTCTCTTCCCAACATGTTCTAAAATAATATTTTCAACTGTAACTGGGTTTGGACTAGCCCTATTCACATTAGGTCTCCCAAATCCCCTATCATAGCATGCCATAAGGATAAATAGGGAGCAGCCCACGTCCATTGGATTCCACCTATGTTGACCAGGTGATCGGTCCATCATATTGGGAGGCATCCTACGCTGCGTGGACCAGTATGTATATGCTTGCCACTAAGAAATAACTTGCCCCACCGGTAGTTTTGCGAGTATGTCCAGCCCATTGCCACTTCAGTTCAGCGATTTTTTGAGCTACGTTGGTGCTTCCAGTTCTTCTGCGCCTCTCAACTAGGGTTTGCAACAACCGTTTGCAACAACCGTCGATTTTCAGGATCCGGATAATGCGGATATCAAAAATCAGCGGATGCGGATACTTCGGATAATACGGATTCATTGCAAATACATGAATGCTTTTTCAGCAAGTTAAAAAACCCGGCCAAGTGCGAGTCGGACTCGCGCGCGAAGGGTTCCGTACCATTATCAATTTATTGTTAAAAAAAATACAGTTAAATCAACCTACCTCAAAAACTATAAGAGATAATTTGATCAAACTAAAAATCGTTGATAGAGTTTATTAATGTGCATAACATATAATTTTTTTAGAATTTTATATCGCGTAGTTTAAGAAATAGAGGGGGGGGGACACATTTTTCAGACTTTGAAAGCTGATATCTCGAAAACGATTTGCTTAAATAAAAATGAGATTTATGAACCTTCATATCATTTTTCAAGACCTTTCTATTAATACCCCACACGCTCATATACAGCTAAAAAAAATGTTCTATCCCTCAGTTACATGTATGGAGGGCCCCCACCCCAATGGTTTTTTTTATAATTTAGTATCATAATCCTGTAGCGGTTTATACAACACATATCCTTACCAAATTTCGTTACTGTAGCATTTATAGTTTCCGAGTAAATCGGCTGTGACAGACGGACAGACGGACAGACGGACATGACGAATCTATAAGGGTTCCGTTTTTGCCATTTTGGCTACGGAACCCTAAAAAGCAATCTATTTTGACGAGTGAGTCGCTCATTCACATAAAACCTCGTCGTGCCGCTCGGCAAGTCGAAGCCGGACGTGTCGGCCCCGCGACGAACGCGCGCAGCTCGCAGGAATTCGGCGCGCGGCCCCCGCCGTGCCAGCCTGACGACAAGAGGTCGCGGTCGAACACTCGTCGCTTGAGCGGCATCCTTAGCCGCGCCTGCGGGACCATTAGTGACCGACGTGGCCGCCGGCTGGCGGCGCGCCCCCACACGCTTGGCGAACACAATATCACGCTCGTCGAGTTCTATGCCCAGCTTCCCAGCAACCAAGCAGACAAGATGAGACGATGACTCATTAGGTTGCTCCGGTATTCCTGTGATCTCGAGGTCATTCAGAAGGAGGTCTTGCTCGCGGTCACTGAGCTCGAGTTTTAACTCTGCAACTGTCGCCGCTAAATCTAGAGATCTATTAACTGCCCTGGTATCTAAATAAGCCGAACCCGAAGACTTCGATGGCGAGGCGTCAAGCCCGCGACGGCCGAAGGCCCGCAGTATCACGATTTTAGTTCTTTCCGATACAATTACGCTTCCCAACTGTCTTAACGCCAGCGAAGGCTGCAGACTGAGCTCACGCAGAGGCGCGCAAATGCGTCGCTATATCTAAATAGATCGCGAAAGCCCAATTTCGCGTAAGGCTGAAGGCCTGGAGCGTCCCAGAGAGGCGCGCCAGGTGACGAGGCTGAAGGCCGAGCTGCCAGAGCCTAGCCCTCCCATGCTACACATTGTTTTAGTGTGACACTCTGCGGCCCTCCGATTCGTTTCGTCCCTTGCGAAGGCCGAAAGCCGAACTCCACTTAGGGCTGCACAGAGGCGCGCCAGCTCGCCTCACTCGTACTCATCACCATGGTTTCAGCCATAATAACTTTCTATTCTGCAAACCGAAGGCGAGTGATATATTCGCTAGTGGTGTTGATGACAAGCCCATCCAATTCCAGTCCGAAATCTTGAAAACATTTTCCAAAGCAACAGTAAACAGTTATGGAGACAAGACATCTCCCTGTCTTAATCGTCGGTGCAATGGTCTGGATTTCGAATACCGGTCTTGAAGATGAACCTATCACGATCTCCTAATGAGATTCAGTTTAGAAACTAAACTGAATCGCGATGTGTCAGTTGCATAGAATAACTGTCAAGAATTATCTAGCCGAACCTAAACTGAATTGCATTTAGGAGGCCATGGTAACCTTCCTGGACACTACAATATAAGTACCGGTAGTCTGCCTATTTGGTTTACTTGTTCTACTGTTTGTTGGTTGGTTGTTCTTTGGACACATAGCCCGCAAACCTAGGGAACACCTCCAAAAACTTATTGTCGTTATTACAAGGAAGATTGGAAAGAAAAGGTGGAGAGACCAGATCCGCACCTCACTCAACTTTCGGGTTGCTTGAAAATTGGAGTGGTTTGTGGATCGTGAAAGAGAAATTGATGAGTTGATAAGTCACACACACACCCCAGAATTGGGTTATCGACGCAAGGAGGAGTAGTCTACTTGGTACCGCTGAAGATACTGTAGTACAGCCCAGGTCTCGATCAATCCAAATGCTTCCTAGACCACGAATACGAACGCTAACCTGAGGGGCAGGTTATACCTCTCGGTCTTCTGTATATCCTGCCGTTTCTTGTGTATGTGATTTACGGTAGGTACTAATGTTTTTCTAGAAACCAAAAACCGGCTTGTTCTGCAGGCTGGAAGTTATCGAGGCTATGAACCTACGCGTAATGAGTGATGACACTCGAAAGCAACTATAAATATGTTATCGTCCTAAGTGACCCCAGAGGTGCAAAGGGCCTTCACAAGATCGCGCCACGCCTCTCTGTCCTCAGCAACACTTTTAGCCTGCAGCTTAAGCCAACCGTACGGAGCTCGTGAGACGGATCTCTGCCAGGAGTGCACTGGCCGTCCAGGAGGTCGGCTGCCGTTGGGCGGTTTCCAGTCAAACGCAATGTAGGCGTTGTTTTGCTCTCGTCTCCAGATAGTGTGACATATCCATCTCCATTTCCTAGAGGCAGTCTCGATGCCTTTAGGTGTATGGCGGCATATAGTCCGCAAGTCTTCGTTCCGGATGGTGTTTGGCCAGAAGATGCGCAGTATTGATCTGAGCGACTTTATGACAAAAACTGAAGCTTGTTGGTCATACCCTTTGTCACTCTTCAAGTCTCGCAGCCAAAAAGCACGACCGACTTGACAACTGAGTTGAAGAGAGATACTTTAACGCGTCGCATCAGTATATTTGACTCCCAAACAGGCTTTAGTTGGGGGAAAGCAGCCTTTGCCTCCCAGCGTCAGAGGGTCCATTGTGCTTGTCTTAACCCGCATGCTGACTGTTTTTCGTTTGTTGTTCCGCAGGTCCATTGTATCCGCCTCTTCTTGAAGGTTTCCAAGTTTGGCTTGAAGATGGGCGAGAGTAGGCGAGATCAACACGATGTCATTCGCGTCTTCCAGATTTCCTGAACCCCACTGTATGCCCCTTGGCGTGGTTGTAACGTTTCTCATGATGTCGTCGAGTAAGATCACAAACAAAAGATAGGAGGCAGCCTTGCTTAACACCTGCAGATATTTGTATCGGTGAGCCCAGCTCCTTCTCGTGGATCACTCTGCATGTACTTCTTTCGTACATAGCTCGTATGATACTGACGATACATGCAGGGATACCCCTTCTACTCAGACATGACCACAGTGCACTCCACTTTACGGTGTCGAAGGCTTTTTCAAAGTCGACACACTGTTCTATAAGGATGCGCAGGGTATTGGTGTGGTCGGTGCAGGAGCGGCCTGGCCGAAAACCGGCCTGTTCTTTACGTAAGGTCACTGCTAACTTTGGTGCGATACGGTTCAGCAAAACTTTGGCTAAGATCTTAGCGGCAGCTGGTAAAATGGTAATGCCGCGCCAGTTGTCGGATCGTGAGAGATCACCCTTCTTAGAAACTTTTACCAGAAGTCCTTGCTTCCATTCTGCGGATACCTGCCCTGCTTCCCAAATGCTTGTTATTAGGGGGTAGAGTAAGGATGCAGTCGTACCAATATCAGCTCTCAACATATCCACATGCACATTATCGGCTCCGGGCGACTTTCCAGGATTTAAGGACTTCACAGCCTTAACTAGGTCGTCGAAAGATGGTGGCATGGTTGGTATGTCGAGTCGCCAACTAATAGGTTGACAGGAAATTCCCTACATAAGAGCATTATATAAATACATAAAGCAAACACGAAGCTTAGTGTGTAGTATTTAGCCCATAAGAAATAACTCAAGTGTTATTCAGTCAAGGCCACGCCGATTTCACGCCGACCATTAGTCGGCGGCGGCGGCGTGGCAAAAAAGGTCGGCGGCGGCGTGACGCCGGCGCGGCGCACACGTCTAATTTGTACTGAAGTCTGATATCGTTTTCTTCTACGGCACCCAGGTGTCAAATAAAATAAGAAAATAACATACTAATAACTCGACAACCTATTATGTATCACACTTGAGAACCGTCACCATAATGATTGAATACGAGTGTCACTTACATCTCTTTCTCTCACACGCTGCTCATAGCGGCCCGCTGCAAATGGATAATGACACATTGACTCTAAGCCTCTGCCACTGTGATTTGCCCGGCGCTGTGGAACCTCACTATTTCGTAAGGTAAGAAATTATTGTATCCAACTTTTCCCATTTTGTCGATTACCATAAGGATGGAATTGTCATGTATCTTTATATGAATTACAATGTTTCCACTGTATTTACTTTTGCTGTTCTGTAATGTGTGCTTTATGTGAATAAAAAATTATTCTATTCTATTCTATTCCAATTAAATGTGTAAGCGCCCTTATGGCAACCGACAAAGTGGGACGTAATTAGAATTACTGCAACGCACGCATGATGTTTCCAAAAATTGGTAGGTAGTCCGGTAGGTACTAGTTATTCTGTAGAGTCGTACGTTTCGGTAGTTATCAGTCTAATCTAATAATGTGAAGTTTGTCTACTAAAATAGTAAGTTGACGGTATTATACTAGTAGTTAGTAGGTATATATCCCTTAGAATCCAAGGGCAGCACTCATTATTTTTAAATTACCTAGCAGACTGGACTCTAAATAAAGGTTCGATTAGGTATACGCACACTATAGGCATTACCTGACGCGTGCATCGCATTTTTCCTGAAGAATATTATTACAGTTTTTATTTAATGCACGGAGCGCATGGCTCAGTTATACAGCGTGTGTATTTTATACGGGCGAATAATTAATCTACCTATAATATCTGATCCTACGAATCGTATAAGATAATCATTTCGTTAAATTTTGCTGTTAATTAGGTGTAATCATTTTTCTAAAGTGCAACCCAGCAGCAATGTATGCCGTCCAACTGACATGACACTCGTATGACGGTGAAATACTTATGTCTAGACGTTAATTAATGTGGCTACCAGTGGATGCAATACATTGCGTGCCCAATTATTTTGTATGAAAAATAAATACCTTTATTTCCTATAGAAATTTATGTAAACAGGTTCCCTAGGTCCGATAATAATCGCCATTAAAATATTCGCCCGTATCAAATACACACGCTGTATTAATTTATCAATTTTATTTTTATATTGTTGATAGTGTTTAATTAAATTCCAACTCGTATATCTTTTCAAATTGATTTCATTTTTCTATTGATGGATTATGCACCATTTTATTATAATATTGCACATATTATAGGTATTACCATATTGCCTGCGACCACGGGTCGTCATGATCGAATCGTCAAGATAATATTTGAATTTCCGTGTAAAGTCCTGTTTGACATTTAAAATATGAGTGATAATCAGAGATCGAACAAATCTGCGTCATTGTACGCAATAATATGGACATCACTCCAAAGTTGAATAATTAATTGATCTATTAATCGTTTTTTGAAAATGACATAGGTATTTCATACTGGTATAAGGTATCGACACGAGAGTTGGGGCCACGCACACATCAATATGTCATGTAAGCACACGGGGAATTTGAAATTAGTGTTCTTTTTCGTACTGACAGCAAACCCAATTGCAACTGTAATATTGACCAAATAGTTTGTTTAAGGGATTTGCTTCAATATTTTGACGCAAGTCATTCATTCATTCACTACATTTTTTGCAATTAGTACTTCATTTGGATGTAAATAAAAAAATATATATCTTGGGACATCTTACACAAAGCGACCTAGTCCCACGGTAAGCTCAATTAAGGCTTGTGATGTGGGTACCAGGTGACGATATATATAATAGATAGATACATATAGATACTTACATACATAGACAGCTATGACCAAGGAACAAATATTTGTGATAAATAAATACACAAATAATGCCCTCGCCGGGATTCGAACCCGGAACCTCCAGCTTCGTAGGCAGGGTCACTACCTACTAGGCTACGGAGGCTGACAATGCTGAGGCATGTGTGTGTAATCATTCGCCTCAACCTTCACGCCGATACCGATAGCTATGAAAATATAAGTAAAAGAAGCGATCGAAATTAAATTAAAAAAAATTGTTTCGTCAATCATTCAATCAACTTAGAAGTCATGTCCATATAATTGCGAATAATGACGCACATTTGTCCGATCACTGGTGATTCGTGAAAGTTGAAATGTATCGTTGTTTACAGGGAGCACTCGCTGCGCATAATCCGGCCGCTGATCTACGTGCGCGAGCGCGCGCTGGAGGCGTTCGGGCGCGCGCGCATGCTGCCCGACTTCCGCGCCGACTGCGCGCTGCCCGGCGCGAGGGATGACGCCGATACTGAAGGGTTAGTTTTTTTTTTCTAATAGTTTCCTCGTTACTGATCAGTGCTTAGACATACGAAGAGTTAACCTTCGGCATACGAGGTGGGGTATACCTCAAAATTTATGGAAACGTCATATAAACATTTTTCACCTCGTATGCGGACAGTTAAAGCTATATTATTATAGTTGCTGTAAAACTATCTGGCTACTGAGAACGTAGTGCTATCTTTCTCACTGTGACCGGCCCCAATTTCACCACGTTGACAAGTGCTACAATTGTAAATTTATTCGTAGGTACTGTTTCTTCAATCGGGGGCGTCTATAGGCTACAGTTACCGATTACCATCGGGAGGGCCGTGTGTTTGTTTGCCACCAACAAAAAATATAGTGCAGGAACTTTAACAAATCATCAGCAAATAACTACTTTTTTGCGAAGCAATTATACAATTGTCGTAAAAAACATGACAATTGTAGCGAAATTCCGACCTAAGCCGAACCTCATGTCAAGATTTCATAAAAATTGTACTAAACCTTGCTACTTTTATCACGGGTTTCGGAAAATAAAAAATAGTTTACTAACGATGTAATAGTGTTATTAGTAATAATTTTATGTTGGTGGCAAACAAGCACATGGGCCGTCCGATAGTAAGCGGTAGCCGTAGCTTACGGAGGCCTGTGCCGTCAGTAACAATGATATTTTACAATTGTCACACTTGTAATTATGGTGAAATAGGCCACTGGTGCTAGTGTAACGCGGATAGCATGACGCCTTCAGTTGCTAGATAGTTTTGCGACAAGTATAGATGTCATTTAGCAAAAAAGACCAAGTTGAACAACGACCGAGATGGGATTTAAACCACATCCTTAGCTTTGAAATCTAGCTAATTCCATTCATATCAGTGGTCTGATTGACTTATATGATTAGTTATACAATAATACCTATCTATATTCTAGCCACAGTCCACACAGCGCCCTATAAAATGCCTTATCGTTCCATAAAAATGTTTTTATTCAGGCTAATAAAAACGAGTATTGGTAACGCGTAACAAAATAATTAAATCAATCGGCTTATTGACTTCAGATTGGTCATGCCATGACTTAATTAGACAAAATTTGACTGACACTATATTTACTTTATCTTTACTTCCAGACAAGAACGCGAGCGCTCAGCAGAATCTGTACAAGTGAGGCGCTCCATCTCCGAGCCACTGGACTGCGCGAGAGACGTGCTCTCGCTGCATGAGAGGCTGCATCCCTACTTATTCACCAGCCTGAAGAGTGCTTTGCATCCACTCATAAGCGCAAGGTAGGATTGTATGCACTCATTTAAATCAATTTCACAGCTTGCCAAGTAAACGGTTAAAATCTTCGAGAGATCAGAACAATTGGAAACCCAGTGACGACGCAAAACATGGTCTCGTTATTTTGTACACATCATCAGCCTATGTTAGTCCACTGCTGAACGTAGCCCCCTTCTATGCATCAACTCTGCGTCTAGACGCATTAGGAGGTAAATACCCATAATCGCCACGCTGGGCAAGCGGATTCGCGATCGCAGTAATGTGTCCACTATGATGACGCTACTGCCTATCATCAATCTTTTATCAAAGAATGGTCAATGACACTTCAACCCCTTAGGCCACTCTTACGACACCCGATGGAGGGGTTGGGGTGGTGATAAATGTATTCTTACTGCCGTCACTACACCGCCTATTTTGTTCACTTTCTAGCATTGTAATAGTTTGTTTTACTAGGGAGCAAAGTGATTGTTAAACTCTCGTGCAAATATTGAAACCCGAGCAAGCGAAAGATTCCAGAATTTGAACCACGAGCGCAGCGAGTATGGTTCATAAAATGGAATCTTGAGCGATGCGAGCGTTTTATAAGGCACGAGAGTTGAAAAAGCTTTGCTGCCGAGTGAAACACAACATTTTTCACCACACTAAAGCGAGGAAACATGTGAAATAAAACTCAAACATAACAAATTAGAAGGTATTTATTTGCAAGTTCTCAACTTCCAAAAAAGAAACAAATCAACAAATAATAAAACAATAACCTCAAATATTTATCTTGGCGTGGCTAGTAATTTTAAAAGAAAAAAATATTCGGATGCGTTTTGAAATTTGCATAGTGAAAACACTTTCATTTTCCTACTGTTTTTATTTATCGTATTCTTAGAACTTTTAATTAAAAGCCTTTTACAACAAAATGTGGTATTTAATTTGGATTTTAGCATATTGGATATAATATTATGAAAGGTTCATGTGTATGAATCTGTTTGAAACTATTGAGTTTTCGAACGTACTGTCTAGTTCAAACGTCAAAAAGCTTATTGCACTCTCAGGCCGTATAAGTTATTGCTTTAGTCTATCCAGAAGATTAAAAAAAATACTTTAACCTCTAGAGATTAAAACACAGTTTTGTGTTCTGAAATTGAAGGACAAACAGCGTGTTTACAAGCAGTGTGGTGAAAAATACACGTTAAGTTCTTAGAGCTTATTAATTGTGTGAAAGGTTAGTCGAGTACGAGTACCTAGTGTTACTAGTAAGTGGTAATAAGTACAAGCCCTACCTTATTCCTGGGTCGCGTTTTATAAAGTTACAATTTACAATTTCGCTGTTTGACTCTCTAACGCACGCACATATTGGCTAGAAAGAGAGGCAAACAGCGAAATTGTAAATTGCAACTTTATAAAACGCGACCCAGATCCTCCTCGACCGGTGTTACTCGAGATGGGCCATTTTTGGTAAATTCCCAATGTTATGATGGGGAAAGTTACTGTTCGGGATTTTTTCTCGTTTAGTTTTGGGAAAATTACAAGTACCGTGGTAATTGCAGAAGTTCACAGGTCTTTCTTTATTAATGTTAGAGTCGGATCTAAAAGTGCCACACAGACTTGCAACATCATATCGATCAATATCGATGTAAGCCTATTTATTGTACCGTAATAGTTTTAGCCGTCTCAATACAAATAGAAAAAAAACACAATAATTCTGATCTGTTATTTATTTTGATTTCTTCTGTTATAGAAACATCGAGCAAGATCTGAAAGAAAATAGACATCGCAAAAAATCGGTGATTCAAATGAAGAACGGAGCACCTGTGTACGACTCAGAGGAGGGGACAGATGAGGAACCTGTGCCATAGACAAACTGTCATTCTTCTGTCAAATATTTATCAATGTACTCTGTCCAGCAATCCTTGTCAGTAAAATGGCGGCATATTCAAATTCTATGAGCAGACAACTCTTAGCGCTTACATTTTTTTTATTTGCAGCCATTTTCTACTGACTGCGATACTCCAAGCATCATCATCATCATCATCAGCCTATGATAGTCCACTGCTGGACGTAGGCCTCTCCTATTAACTACGCGTATAGACGCATTAGGAGGTAAATGCCCATAATCGCCACGCTGGGCAAGCGGATTGGCGATCGCAGTAATGTGTCCACTATGATGACGCTGCTGCCCATCATCAATCTTTGATCAAATAATGGTCAGTGACACTTCAATCCCTTAGTCGACTCTTACGACACCCGCAGGAGGAGTTGGGGTGGTGACAAATTGTATTCTTATTGCCGTCACCACACGGCTTAAACTCTTACTCCAAGCGCTGATTGGTAATCCTTATGACAGCTGCCAGTTCAAAGTATCTATTAAACTGTCAAAAAAGAAGTGGCAACTTTCTTTCGGATGATACGTCGCGACGAGTAGAGGAATATTGATATTGTGTTTTGCGAAATTTCAAGTTATTCTGACGAATAAACCCTAGGCTTAGCAAAACGTTTGCTGCTAGTGGCAATTTGTGTTCAATAAAATAAGCGTACTATCGGGACAATTTTTGGTCGTTAAAATGGCGGATTAGCTCTTGTATCGTCTTAAATGTAGTGTGAACAGTTTTTGTGTAGATGGAATCATAATGTTTGAGGTAGACGACTGAGTTGCTCGAGGTGTGTGCTGGAATATGAAAACGTAGATTACGAGTACGATAAATGGTCGTAAGGTTTTGACGTTTTTCTAACTTGTTAAATCGTATTTTAAAGTCGTAAATTGACAAATATATCTATTTACAGTAGTAGCTGTTGTAACTTTCGCAAAAATATTATTTTATGGTGACATTGTGATGTTTCAGTGATTATTTTATTATTGTGATCGAGAATATGTAGTTATTTAAACGTGTTGAATATTTTGACCTCATAGTATGTACGTACGTAAAGTCAGTCATAGTGTTGTGCGAGTGTGATTAGAATTTAAAAAAGTTATTTAGGGTTGCCATATTGATAATTATTTTTTCTACTATAAATGAAATAGGTAGGTTATTTTTTTATGTGAGCGTGTTGTTATAATGCATTTGTGACAGGAACTAGACGTTCCATTTATTATAAAAATAATTGCATATTTTTGTTGATTATGCGGTTGTATAACCATGTTTTACATATGTGTATGAAGAATATAACACAACATTTAATCTATTTATTGCGCCACGCTAAGGTATTTTGAATGGCGGATATATATTGTAGCTATAAGACGGTTCAGTCCATTATAATCTACTATGATAAATCAGTAAATGTTGTTGATATTTCCTCATTTTAATATAAAGTTAAAAATATAACATGTTAAATAATGGGCCTTATTAATCTCTCAGTTCTCAGTTACCTAAACAATTTCCTATTTTAAATTCTTAATAAGTACATCATACGTAATATAACTAATATGTATCTACACACGTCTCCCATTTTGGTTCATCTCGATTTACAATCCCTTATTATTTAGTAAAGAGAAACTACCTGTACCTAATAAAGTCATTGGATTAATTGCAGAAACTATTAATTTGTAACTAAAAATAACTAATATGTCAGTTGAAACAACATATTAAGGATTTTATGCTTAATGAAGGCCTATTTATTATCTTTGATATATTTGCGTACGTGAAAAATACTACAACAACATGTAGTAAAACTTTTTTACAAGGAAATATTGACTCGTTCAATTCCAAGTATTTCCAATTTATTCTGTCAATTCCATGTGAACCAGGAAAGTCCATTATGTAATCTAAACTGTCGCTATAATTTCCAAAAATGTTTCTCTTAAATCCTAGTGTAAGTGAATATTTTAATGTCGTTCTAATTATTATGTTGCTTTCATTGTACAACGATGATTTTATATGGCCTGTTTAAAAAACGGGCAAGTTTATATATGGCAACATCAACACCCAGTTTCCATTTTTAACTAACTATATATTTTTAAATTTAAAACTGGAATGTGGATGTTGGTGTGAGACTGATTTTGATTTTATGTCTTAAGGTTATAATCATTAGTTATGTTAGTAAACTATTAATATTACAATTTCTTTGGCATACATTGGTTATTAACTGTTATTTAAAACCGTTGTTAACGGATGTGATTAAAATTTGGTGAATAAACCTTTTTTTATTGAGTTTCTCGTTTTATTATTACGTTGTTGCGATGTATATGTACGTAGGTAAGTATAAATGATAATAAGATTCCTATATTTTAGAATGTAGAACCTATTGGTACAGATGAAGAGAGTTGAGTAATGTTCGAAGTCCCGTCAGTTGCTTCCAAGAGATATTGTATTCATATACATCGTCGTATACATATATTATAATAAAGAGATCTTTTATTGGAACCTGTTGTTTTATTTAATCAATGTGTTACCTTCATAACAACCACTAGACACATTATACTTACCGAAAATATTGGTACTGATTTCCCTTATAGTAGATCTATCTAAAATACAGGGTAAAACATGAATCGTGAACAAAAAATAAATAAATTACTTGTCAATTTTGAAGTAACTTGTGGGGAATTCAATTGTTAGTTGTTTATACCTAGAGTTAGAAAAACGTGATAATGTTCACGACTCATGTTTCATCCTGTATTTCATACTGTACTCGTAGATAAAGGCTGGCGAGCAGCATTCGTCAATAGAGAAAATCGACATTCATTTTACAGAGCTACAACCCATGATTGGTGTCGAAACACATTTTTTTTCTACAACGCACAAACACTGGCCTATTTCACCATAATTACAAGTGTGACTATTGTAAAATATCACTGTTACTGACGTCACAGGCCTCCGTAGGCTATGGCTACTGATTACTATCAGACGGTCCATGTGCTTGTTTGCCACCAACATAAAATTATTAGTACCTAATAACGTTATTATATCGTTAATATAGTACTTTTTATTTTCCGAAACCCGTGACAATTGTCGCAAGGCTTAGTGCCGCTTAGGTCGGCTTATGTCGGAATTTCGCTACAATTGTCGTGTTTTTTGTGACAATTGTAATTTTGCTTCGCAAAAAAGTACCTAGTTATTTACTGCGATTTATTAAAGTTCCTGCAATATATTTTATATTGGTTGCAAACAAACGCACGGCCCTTCCGTTGGTAAGCGGTAACTGTAGCCTATAGATGCCCTCGATTGGAGAAACAGAAAATTTACAATTACACTTGTCTATGTGGTGAAATTGGGGCGGCAAGGCGATCGCCGGCGAACGCGTGTTATACAGGACGTACCAAAACTACGGGACAAGAAGGGAAAATAAAGTACCTACCATAAATATCGTAGATAGGGTATTTCGCTGAAATAACACTTTATGAGAAACCAATACAGTCTATCATATTTTTTCAAGTACTTTCCTTTGCTGTACAGTCGCCATCAGACATATCAGAACGACCAAGGTGCTCACAAATATCGGAGCAGGATGCTTAGCTAAGTTGCCAATCGCTAACGCTTAGTAGCGTATCGTAGTTTTCCCTCTCTGTCACTCTTTCATATTAGTGCGACAAAGACACTTAGCTACGGTTCGATTACGATTGACGATTAAGCGTTAGCGATTGGCAACTTGTCTAAACACCCTGGCCTCTATTGCCATGGCGTTAGAATTTAGAATGCAAGTTCAAATATTTTTAGCACCATGGCCTCTCTGTAACCCTACCATGAGATTTCGCTACGTTATTATCGCGCGTTTACTTTCTTTCTATCCTGCTCGCCCTTGCCATTACACAAGAGCGAGCGGGATAGATAGAAAGTAAATGGTTCACAATTCTTTTCATTGTCTTGTTTCATACCTACCACTCTGTCACGCTTTTAGTTGCTGTTTCGACTCAGTATATAAAAAATCCGGTGCACTTATATTTTTTCTTCACGTTAGATTTTAATCCATACATCAGAAATTGAAAACAAAACATCATCTCATACAAAAATCACCACTGCGCCTGGTTTTTAGGGACACAAAATAAGACAACGAAAATAATTTGTACCCAAACGCGCGTTAATAACGCCGCCGTAGCTGATGGTACGGCTGATATAGTCCATTTCAAATAAGAAGGCCCGATTCCACTTGACAAATTCATTAGGCGAGAACAATAAGATCAGTGGTAACAAAAGATACCTGGCAATATCCTGTTGTGGCGTGATATTTTATGCATACATCGGTGTATGACACGTGCCAAATTGTAGTGGACCAATTAAATGACAAAAATGTTTCGAGTGGCATCGGGCCTTCGTATTTGAAATGAACTATACCTATATCAGATTTCGACTGTACCAAAATTCAGTAGAAAGTGCAGTTTGAGGCAATTAAGGCAATAGTTAGAGGACGGTAAATAAAACACTTAAAATGTTTAACTTTCAATTATATTACTATAAGTACCTACTATGCACTAACGTACATTTTATGTTTAATCGTGCATGAGTTAACTTAAATTAATGAGTATTACAAGTACCAACATTTCTTTCGTACAAGAGTATCCAACACTGAACGTGATAAAATATTTAACTAAGCATTGTATTATATTAGCATTATATAATTTTATATTAAAATCTCATAGCATCAATAGAACAAAACTAATCTCCTAAGTCAAAACAACACATAATGTTTGTCACAGATAATAGATACTTAAAATGCTTAAAATATATTGTATGCTTATATAGTATTAAGTTTGATTAAGTTATAGCATAACTAAAGCGGGGACATAACATTTTATAATAGCCAGTTCATGAAACATTATTTCTTTCCGCCCTGGCAGCATGGCTTACCACCTGTAAAATAAAGTTAATTTAATACACAAGTTGTCATAATAATATCAGAAACAGTAAAATACAGGACATAATATACTATTATTTATTTATTGAACTATTTGACACAATTTTAACTTTAAATATCGTCTTACAAAACTGTTGCAACTGTTTGACTGTGGGAGCGGCACAATGCTTAAGAGACCTCAGGGTGGCATTTTTTTCTGAAATGTTTATATCCAGGGAGGAATCCAGTACGTTTGTACGGAAAATGGCAACTGCCATCTAGGGTAGCCAACCAAGATTCACCGATATGAGTACAGTCAAGGGCATAAATATGTATACACTCTTTTGTCTTATGCCGTGAAAATACGGTGCAAAAGTGTATACATATTTTTGCCTTTGACTGTACATGGGCATTTTCACTTTTAGGGACACCCAATTATAGTTCATTTTTAAGCATACATAAGACAGAGAACATACTTGAAAACACAAAACACGAGGTCTTTTATTTGCGACATTTTGTCTGAACTCAATCTGAACTGTCAAACTATCTTAAACAACAGCCCAGGGATCGGAACCGGTTTTTTTGAAAAACCTCGAAAAAGCCCAATATTTTAATGTTTTATACCTAGGTACTCTTTATGTAGTACTCAAAATTAACAATATCGTATTTTACGTATTTTTAAATGACTCTATTAACAAAAAATTTATAATTATGCCGAAGAACGAAAAGGAACGAAATTAGAAACGTTGTTTTTATGGGAAAAAACCGGTATCCGATCCCTGAAACAGCCATTAAAAAATACTAACATTGTTATTTTTGTTACTAAAATTGTAAACTATATATAAATACCTAATACTTATAGTTCGTGAAATATAAATTGGTAACTTTCTACCTACATTATAGTAAAAATAAACATTCAATTTATATTTCTCGAACTATACCTACAGTAATATATTATTTCAAAACGATCATTATTGATAAGACCGAAAGGGGGCAAACAGTACCTACTTACAGTGCTCGGCCGCTATGAAGTCAATCCTGACAGCTGTCATTTCTACATTATGTGTCAAAACGTGACGTTATTGACAGATAATGTATTGAACTGATGTTGTCAGGATTGACTTCATAGCGGCCGAGTACTGCAGTGTTATTCACTAAGGAAACCGCCTTGCTATCAGCGCTGCGGCAGCGTCGAGCCTTAAAATGGTATTCACTAATGCACTTTAAACGACACTAATCTATATCAGACGCTCGGCGACGAATGCGGCGTGAGCTGGAACTACCTACACTGCGTCGAGAGTTGCCGCCTACAGTTCGACGACGAGCTGTTCTACGTTAGTGAATACCGTTTTTCGCAGCGCTGCGCTTTACGTCGAAGTGAAGGCTGTCTCGTCGTCGAGCTCGTTGACGAACGCAGCGTCGAATGTGTGAATAACAGAATAGCATAGCAGTGCGTTAGTTAGTATGATAGCGATGTACCTGAAGCCTTACCATCGCCGCACGCGCAGGTCGGGCCGCAGGTACAGTTGGCACCGCACGCGGCCTTCCCGCCGCCGCACGTGTCTGCAAAACCACACATCACATCATCAGCCTATTCTCCACTGCTGGACGTTACCTCATCAGCCTATCTCAGTCCACTGATGGACGTAGGGCTCACTTATTTCTAGTGATCGGAACTTTGGGTGCAAAACTTTAACAAAAGTTGTTCAGTTGACATGAAAGAGCATCATCATCATCGTGCATAGGCATAGTAGTGATGTAGCGGATTCCATGACAGTTAAAAACAA
The DNA here is from genome assembly GCA_025490895.1 of Thaumatotibia leucotreta. NCBI lineage: Eukaryota > Metazoa > Arthropoda > Insecta > Lepidoptera > Tortricidae > Thaumatotibia > Thaumatotibia leucotreta. The sequence continues at coordinate 50,298 of JALPQI010006328.1, forward strand.
ATGATTTTCCACCTAAAGGATGAAATAGTAGATATGTGTTACAAGGAATGAAAATGATATACAGCGTGTGTATTTTATACGGGCGAATAATTAATCCAGCTAAAATGTCTGATCTTACGAATCGTATAAGATGATCATTTCATTAAATTTTGTTATTAATTAGGTGTAATGATTTT